>BEXV01000558.1:24618-54036 GCA_003118195.1 Hemicentrotus pulcherrimus | reverse complement strand
ATTTTTCCTGATTAAGGGGGGTCTCCAAGGCAGGAAAAGCCCGCAAAAAGCCCGCGAAAGGGGGGTTTCGAAAATTTTGGCAGTCCTCAGATAGGGGGTGTTTTCAAAAAGAGGGAACGAGCATATGCGTACCCTAAATAACACTGAGTGGGGGGGCCGGGCATGATTTTCAACTGAAGCCGCTTATCGGGATCAGAAAGGTTTCTTCAACCTCCATGCAGTACCAATCAGCGCGCCATCAGATGTACAGGTTTTAGCCCATTATCTATTAATACAGGGATAAACTAACATTCCCTGATTAATATGCCCCCTTTCGACTTTTCAGTAATGTGTCATGATGATTGTTAATGTCTGAAAAATGAGCTTGTAGGAATTACGAGGTTATACTCTCTATTTTTTTTTTTTTAAGTGTGAATTTTCATATATTTTCACTTGATGGGAGTGCAGTACGTCGGGGATCAGTCTTGTTTAGGAATGAATATCAACTGATTTTCGATCGAGTGCTCTCTAAAAAGAAAAGAGTGAATGTTCACTCTATTTTCACTCTCCAGAGGATATATAGTGACATCAGTGATCACTCGATTTTTGTTAGAGAGTATGGTTACGAAAAAGCACAACTCCCCGCCTTCCCCGTTGTAAACGTGTTTATATATATAATATATCTACCTTTTTTATGAAAGAATATCCCCATTCCAAATAATATTTTCCCACCAGCAAATTCTTCCCCGGGAATCTCATGCATCGGCGGACTCAACAAAAGACAAATGGAACTAAAATAACAGGGCGGAAAACCAAGGCCTCCTGATAATAATAGGGACTTTTAGATTCGCTACGGTCGACCCCTAGTAATGCACTGCCTTGAATGGAAGTCACACGTATCAGCCCACGCAAATCTAAAAGTCCCTAATGCTGTCAGATCTATTATGGTTATAATAGTCATTATTTGATATTCCCTCTTCATGACTGAACGATCACAGGTCTATTTCACTTATACATGTCAAAAATAAAATCATAAAACACCAAATTGGCGGCGCAGTATCACGTTGATTTTTGTCTTCATAATATCATTCTCTTTATAAATTAGCCCACGGCAGTTTATTAGAGCGGAA
Organism: Hemicentrotus pulcherrimus; assembly: GCA_003118195.1. Classification (NCBI taxonomy): domain Eukaryota; kingdom Metazoa; phylum Echinodermata; class Echinoidea; order Camarodonta; family Strongylocentrotidae; genus Hemicentrotus; species Hemicentrotus pulcherrimus. The sequence goes on along the minus strand of BEXV01000558.1, from coordinate 52,927 downwards.
ATACAATGGAAGCGATGACTGGCGCATGGTATTTGCACGAGGGTGGCAAGTCGCTACTGCAGAAAATTATACGAAATGAAAAAGATTTTGTAAAATTGTAAGTTTGTCCAAAGGAAATTGAGTTTAATTTAAAGCTTGGATATTGATTTTAGGCAAACACTGTCTATTTGCAATCTTAGGCTCCTTTCCGGGGCTCCTTTCCTTGAATAGTAGCAACGAAGTGAACAATTAAACTGAATACCTCGTTGATGGAAACAGTTTCTCATAATACTTACATAGGAGGGATATTCGACTGAGATTTGGACTGTAAACTAGTACGTCATCAATAATTCACTGATTTCTATTCGGTAAATATAATCATCATGTACTCTTAATATGTAATCATTCCTCTTTGCTTAGTGGGGCCGATAATTTTGGTTAAATGTTATTATCCTTCATTTTCATTAGGCAGCCTTTTACCTCTCCTGTTCTTCCTTTTCCTTGCAATATTATTACCTCTATATATACTAATTAACAAATCTCATTCTCTCTCTCTCTGTCCATTTTCCTCATTTTCTCTCATATATTATTCTTGATTTATCTTAAAATGTTTGATTCTTCACTAATCTGACGATTCTCCCCTACACCATTCCGCTTTTATCTCTCATTACTCATGATCCACCCGTCTCCCCAATGCCCCCACATATTTTCTGTTACATACAAGTTTTCTCTCTCCCTTATCTTACCCAGTAATTATATTTCTTTCTTTTTTCATTTCATGACTTTCGATATCACACTATTAAAAAGACAAAAAAGAAAAGAAATTTGTGTTTTAAACTGGGTTGTCATGAAAGAAATACTAATTATTTTATGATCATTATGAATAGAACATTATAAATGATTTCTGTTCATTGTTGATTTTTTTTTGTTCAATCATAACAAAATTCCTGATTTCACTATCTTGAAAATGGACTTAGGTACCATTCTTGCGTACATGTTCATAATTATAGTACTTCATGCAGATACAATGTGTGACACAAGAGAGACGAAAGAGAAGTCAGATATAAGAGGCAAAAGATTATTTAATGGTTAATCACATGAGCCCTTAAGTACCAGTACACCAATTATTTGACACATGTATACACTTCTCACAGTATATTGCACTGTAATGTATTTCCATTATATTTCAATATATTAGTTTTCGTATACCACAAATATACCGGTAATCAATTTGTAATCAGCCTTAATCAAATTATGACATATAAGTTATATATTTATCTCATTGAAATGCAGAAGACAATCAATTCTATACATATTAACTTTAATTCAGCAAACATAAAACTTAAATATCCATTATTTGAGTATACATTACTATATAAGCAATATTCTGAATGTAATACAAGGTCAATGTTGGATTATTTGAATTAAGTACTCCTTTACCGTAATATCACCAGTTTGTTTATCAATGAGGAGAAATCAGTGTTCAGAAATTATCAATAAGATAGAAACTATATAAACTAGAAAAACACAAAACACAAACTCATTCCACATAGGATCCCACATATCCCAAACACTTCAAGAAAATAAAACAAAATTTAAAATTCGTTGTAAATTTATAGAATACATATTGCACAATCATGGACTGCATGTTCATATAATACTAGAATCTGAAGTGGAATGGAAACTTATTTACAAAGAACTATATTAACAAGAAGGAATGCTTTTGTATTCCCTTTAACACCGTTAAGTCATACTGTAATAGAGTTCCAAATAAGCACAAATAATAGCACAGAGTAACAGTCTAAACCACCTGCTAAGAAGATTTTAACTTCCTGCATTTCCCTGAAGATGTCCTTGTATGTCATTCGAGCAACTAACCCAATGATTCCTGAATTCTCTCATTCCCATCTGCATAAGACAGGGACTACCAGTTCTGACTGGAAATGGGTTAAATGAACACGTTTTTTTCCTCTAGTTGATGCAAAAATATTTACCAAGGGTATACATAACAAAAATAACTATGGAAATCAGACACCAAATCAAATATTGTATGCACGGTATAACATTTTCCAATAATTGCAGCCATTAATAAAGGCAGTTATAAAGGGGATGATTTTCCTGACATGACTCTGTATATATATGACTTTAATCGACACATATTTTCCATATAATAGATGAAGAATACCAAGGAAAACTGAAGACATTTCCTCTTCCAAAATAATCCATTACAATCTTTTGCAAGAACCTTTCTAAAATGGTCTCAAAATCATTTGGAAATAGATTCACACACAATTTGACCATACTTGATTTCCCTGTTAATTCTAATCAGAACCTACAGACAGGTATTTAAAGATTTCCTTTGATTTTGTTGTATCATTTAATGCAAATATATGTTTTTTAATTTGTTTTTACTCTCAACTACATTTAATTTCATTCCATTTATATAATATCAGCACATCAGCGTTTGAGTAACAGACAAAAAAAATTGCACAGTACATCAAAAGTACAAAACACATAATGCAAATCCACCACGTGGACACGTCAGATTTGGCAGCCAATTGCATCGTGAATCTTGATCAATCACAGAACTCACCAAGTTCTTTTTGCAAACTCTCAATATTTTGGGGAAAAAATGATATAAATTTGTCCAAATATCCTTCATTTCTGTAATATCTTGTTTGATCTATTTTGCCTTGCCCTAGACTTGGCATCACTATCACCATTCTTTTGATGATTGATTGGTGATCCAACATTTGCTTCAGTAAAAATTACTCCAACGACAATTGCTCTAGGATTTATTTCATAAAAGATGTAGGGTTAGAGTTAGGGTTGAGCTAAGGTTTCACTATAGGTTATGTTTATTGTTATGGTTAGGGTTTGGTTAGGTTTAACGTTAGGTAGTGTTGGGTCGAGGTTGAAGTTAGGAACTTGGTGAGTGTACAAAATTGACCATGAAACAATTGTGGCAGGAACATGTTAAATACCAGGTACAAATTGTCAAATAACAATTAGGGTTCTTTTGGCTACTAACAAAAAACATTCACAGGTTTTTAGTAAAGTTACAATGCAATTAGAGGGTGGTCTTTATCCATGTATTGTTCAACAACCCTGCCCACTTGGTTATATGTCAAATTCACGAAGGACACTGTTTTAAGTATACTTGACCAAATCCATAAAAAAACACACAAACAAACTCAATAAATAAAATTATATGTCTCTTAGCCTTGATCAGATTTTCTTCAACTTACACTGATCATTTTTCTTCTTCATTACTCTAATTTACAAATCATAAGATAAAGAATAATAGTGATTATTGTTTTCGAAGGTGAAACGGATTTGTTCAGCTAAACTGATAAATGACTTGTTATCTCCATGAAAACAAGTTTCCATACAATTCAATATCTTGTCCCAAACTGTATTACTTTTAAAATGTATTTGAGAACCTGTGTTACATGTACCTGTCTCTCATTATGAAAATGCTACACCATGAACAGCCAGCATCACATAAAGCCAAGATACATTTACCTACCAGTATTTGTATTTGGAATATTCCTACTAAGATTTCAGAATTACATTACACATGTTCTGAGTATTATGTGAATAGGCCATGCTACATCAAAATTTGTATAAGTAATCCATGAAAGATATTGGATGAACATGTGACAATTTGTCTTAATTACATGCCACATACAGTACTAAATATTCATATTTCACGTTATACACATTCATGATAATATACATTAAATTGAGGAATTTTCTCATTTGATGAAATGATAAATAGCTATATACACAATATACACGAGCATGGATATAGAAATTTACACAAACATGTGATGAAATGATATACAAAGGTATGATGTAGTGAGACATTTACAAATGAAATGAGACAATTTCAGAATCATACATGTTCAAGTACAAATGTACAAATGCCAAACAATAGCACAGGATAACAGTGGATGGAACTCCCACAGGATTTAGGCAGAAGTACAAGTAGTGTGTTACTTGTATATGTATATGTATCTTAATGCAGAAGTGAAGATAATATTACACATTCATTCTTTCATGCTACATTCTCATCATGATGACCCGATTCAAACATAAACTAGGATCAAAACATATATGCTCTGTAGCCATGACGTTAGAAATCTCAAATAATCATTAGATACAAGGTTTACGTTTCCATTGTCATGCTATAATTACAAAGGCACAGAATTACACTGATACAAATCAAGAAGATTTGAATTGAATTTCATATACTAAATACTAGATGTTCGCATAGTATGTAATTCTTTTTGATTAGAAGATGAACAGAATGTGAGTTCTATCCAGCAAGCTTAATAGTCAGTTCATACACTACCTTAAATACAATGCTTATCTTTAATTAGTTCTTTTATCTGATTTTCTTACGTAAAACGCCATCGTCTGATTTCCTTGATGATCACAAAAATGTGCCTATATAATTTAAAGGCAAATATATACTGGCAGCTAATTCTACACTCATTGCACAAATGTACATGATCATTATTCTGAGTAATACATCCATAGTTGCTGTCTTTCTGCCAATGGCCAAACATAGAAACAACAACAAAAACCTGAGCAGAAAAAGAAAATACTTTATTCCAGTGACACAAGCAAACAAACAAGTGCAACATCAAGAAAAAAAGCAGCACAAATTGACAATATACCGGTACTAGAACTGTTTTATAATCTACAAGTGATCAGTCAGAAATAATATATCTTAAGGTAGTTGATAGCTTTAGGTCTACATACACAAACTTTTTACCTTATATTTCATATTTCTACAAGCATGTTAATACAAAGAACCAATGGCAGGTACATTTATCCACATTAACTCATCAACCCTTTTCTCTATCTCTTTATTTTTGTTTGGTTATTTTACTCTTTCTTCAAATTTACCTTGTCTTAACATTCCCTTCAACTACATCTTTCTCTCTCTCTCTCTCTCTCTCTCCATCTCTCTCCATCTCTCTCCATCTCAATCTCTCTCTCTCTCTCTCTCTCTCCATATTTCTCTCTCTCTCCATCTCTCTCCATCTCTCTCTTTCTCTCTCTCCCTCTGTATCTCTCTCTCTCTCTCTCTCTCACTCTCTCTCTCCATTCCGTTCTCTTAATTTTACCTGTTGATTATTCAACAAATCTCCTCTCTTCTCTTTCGATCCTTTCTTCCTTTTCCTCACATTTGGTCTCTGAATGCAGCATCCATCTGACTGACCATCGCTGTGATGGCTTATTAAGAACATGGCATGGACATGGTAGGTTACCTATCCATCGATGATCTTGTCAGATGTTGGTAACCGATCTACAAGGTCTTGAGGTTGTCATTCTTGGTATGCATGTAGCATGCCTTGAGAGTAGTAAACATGATGCCTAGCTTGCCATGGGTTAGGTTAGGGTCCATCATATCATCAGTAAACTGGATCTCAGAACCTAGATGAGGAATCCTGTACAAACAACAGAAAATGAGTCATTTTTTAAATGAAATGAAACTGAACTGAATTGAACTGAATGACATTATGTATGCATTATATGTTCTATGCAATGAGGGGTATTTGTAACTATATGCCTTGCTTGTACCAAACCCCATTCTCAATCATACAAATTTGCCTCTGGTGTTTAATACATGAAACTGAAAAATGTCAAGCAATCATTACACGATGGGAATGATGTAGGACATGGTTTTAATTCACTTTGCTTTATGTACAGCATAAATGCCATAAATTAATTGGAAATATACCTCCATTATGGAATCACAAAACTTAACCCAACCATCATCTCAAAATGATCAAGAAATCCAGACTGAGTGTGAGCACGATGATGCTTTTACCTTTCATATCAGCTTTTGGGTCTAGTCTGAATTCATTCCAGATTCAACCCTCTTCATCAGTGCAGTATGACTGATGACTTCCATATCAGTTATTGGGTCTAGACAGAGTCTGGATTCAGTCCAGATCCCCCCCCCCCCTTTAACAGTGAATGTGAAAGAGGTATAAGGCACCTCTACAGAAAGTTAAGCCATTGCCTACAAGAAAAGAGTGGTCAATGTATTGCGCCTACGGGTTAAGTGACACACTGACCTTGCTCTGACCACCACATACTGGAAGACAGGGAAGAGGTCATCCATGGACCATACATGGCCCTCATTATGCTGAGAGTTGACCACGTTGTTGATCCCTTCGAAGGATGCCTCTATGACGTGCAGCTTGTCAATGGGACAGAAGGTTGTACTGATGTTCTGCAGGCTCTCGATGGCCTCCAGGAAAGATGCGTCCTTCGTCTCTTTGAGCTGTAATAATGAAACGTAAGAATTGAATGAATGTAAAACAATGATTCTTTAACATAATATACACCAAAACTTGTTTCAGAAGGAGTTTCTTTACCTCTAATATACTTGAACGAGTTAAAAATTGAAATAGGTATATTTAAAGTGTTGTCTATCTCAAAAAGAAAATATGATGTGCACATGGAGAGATAAAGGCAAAATAAAGGGTCCATATGAAGTTAATATTAATAATTTTTCTTTTTTCACCTTATTTCCTTTTTTGTGCCTTATAGTAGGCTGTTGTTGATTGATTTACCTGTACATGTACATGTATATCCTATCATAATTTCACAGAAAATGGCAGAGATCAAATTTCAAATTAAACACTATAACAATGGAAGCAAAAACTGTCCCAGCCAAATCTTATTTTTGAAAGAAATATTGGCAGCATATTCCACGGGTAGTGATATGCTATTGTTACATGCATCATGACTTAGTTCAACAATTAGGGAGAAAAAAACAAACAAAGGAAACTGTTCAAAAAAGGAAGTAAAACTTTCTATAGATACCAGCTGTTTTACAGTTAACCTTGGTGTTATCATAAACACACATGAATAACAGGAGCTAATCCCCCAATTGCGTTTGAACACATAATGGTGTAATTAGCTCATCACTCTCTCAATAGGAGAGCTTTTCAATTGTACTGTCTATCATGGGATTGATCGAGCACTTAAGTGATTGGCTTCATGGTCGACTAATGACCAATTCTCTTGTTTAATGACCAATTAAAACAAGAAAATTGGTCATTGAATTAATCCTTGTAATGTAGTTTTCAATGTCACTTTTAAAGGGGGAAATACATGTACATATAACTGAAAACAATTGTTATTCTGTATGATTGGCACTTCACTATCACTTCTGTAAAAAGCAATATAATAAATGTAAGTACAGATGACATGCACACTGACAAGGTGATTTGGTAAAGTGTTGAATAAAATGCTGAATGTGAATACATACAACATTGAAAACTCACACGTACACATCAAAATTCATTAAATAATTAATACCTTTCCAGGATTAGCTAGTGTGGTCTCATCAACTTTCCAGAATTTCCTGTAGAAAAAAAAATACTATAATTGACATTTCTATCATATACATGAAGATTCATACAACTATGGGTTCACCAAATCAAATATATGCTGATAAACATAAAACCAACAACTTGTACTATTCTACATAAATGAATAGTATTCAATTTGGCAACACAAATAAAAGATGAAATAACTCATGGAGGTTTATGGTGATCGTTTAGTTTCATTAATCCATAGCATGGTAAAGATTACAGTTCCTGCTGCAGCACATAATGCAGTTGGTATTTATATCAATATCTTGAAGTAAAACAATTATAAAGATTTGTGAATCGGTAACATGTATTGAAAAGTAAAATGAGTATTTTTTACATTATGGTAATATGCTACATTTATCAAAAACTTTAGTATTCGCAATGAAAGCCCAAAGGATGTTCACTGTGTATCAAAGTAAAGCAGTCAACACCCTATGGCTATAAGTAGACGACATTCCAAGTTAAGAAAGAAACTCACTATAACTGGTGCCACTTTGAGAAGGAAAAGTTAAGATTTTTTGACAAATCTGTCCCTCTATGTACTAAAGCCCCTCTAAAGTATTTGATGGCAAAAATTCATTTGAATTGTTTCATAATGTGAAAGAGGATGTCATTTAAAACACATTTCTGCAAGGATTTTTAAAACAAATGTGTTTGAGGTCAAATATTGATGAAAGAATACGAAATTTAGGTTTTCTGCGTACAACAGAAAAACCCAAATTATGTATTCTTTTACAAATATTTGTCTTCAAACACATTTTTTATTCATTTTTTTGTTATTTGGGGGAAGGGGACCTTTGCAGAAGTGTGTCTTAAATGACATCCTTTTTCACATTATGATTTTTTGGTGAATGTGGGGCTCCCAACATTTTAGAGGGGTTTATTGTGAATACTTACTGGTCTACTCCCAGGTAAGCCATAAGACCTAGATCAGACTGTTTGTTGAGCCTAGCCAGTCTATCTCTGTAATGCTCATCTTCCTTCTCATTACGGAGAGCATACAGAGTGAAGATAACAGGGTAGAGGCGGGGTAGGAGGGTCGGGTGAAGGAGGCCCTCGCTTGTTATCTGGTGTGATCTGAAATCAAACATAAATCAAAGTTATCCATATTCTCTCTGTAATACACACTAAGAATAAATGAATAAACACATAATGTAAATGCAACAGATTTTAAGATTTAAAACTTTTGCAAATAGTTTGCAATCATTGTTTTCAGGAAATGAAGTTAAAGAAAACTAGATGGAACTTCGACTGCGCGCAGTCGAAAATGATGCCTCCGCCAAAGAGAAATTTTACAAACCAAACAGAAACAATTTTTGAAATTAAAGTTTGATTGTAATCCATCTTAGGGTTTTAATGATAATGCATGCACAAGCTATTTATAGGCATACATAATGAGCCACATGACCTTTGACCTGATGACCCGTAAATCTAATCAGTTCATTGGCTGTGTAAGATACATAGCTACATACATGACTTAAGTATGGCAGGAATCCATCAATCGGTTCTTGAGATAACGCGATCACAAGCCATTTTTGCATACATAATGAGCCTGTGACCTTTGACCTTGAATTTAGTGACTCCAAAATTTAATCAGTTCATTGGCTCTGCAAGATACATACATTACCTGAGTTTGGCAGGAATCCATCAATCCGTTCTTGAGATAATGCAATCACAAGCTATTTTTGGATATATAAAATGAGCCCTGGGACCTTTGACCTTTGACCTTGTGACCCCAAAATCTAATCAGTTCATTGGCTCTGTAAGATACATACATGACTCAAGTTTGGCAGGAATCCATCAATCGGTTCTTGAGATAACGCGATCACAAGGACGGGACGGACGGACGGACGGACAACCCGAAAACATAATGCCTCCGGCTACGTTGTAGCGGAGGCATAATAAAAAGCAGTTCAAATATGGATTCATCTATGTTGATCTTTGTTTCACACATCTGTACCGCTGGCGGAATATGCCAATGCTTTTGGTTTTACAGTAATAGTTGGATTTAGTCAGGGAAAGTTGCAAAACAACATACATTTTCAAAAATGGTCCTCTCTTAATGTATTGCTGTTCATTTCGCTCATTCTCTTGCCTACCATAGTGACTCTAGAAAAGGCATCAGAGTAAACTAAATCATACCCTTAGTCCGGTCTACTGACTTACATGTCATCCTTGTCCTTCTCTGTGGAGCTACTATATGGTGCATTCTGTGGTTGCATTGAGGGCGCTTCACCGTAGTCATAGTAGTAATGAAAGGAAGGGGTTTGTTCCATCACAGGGGTCTTCACTCTTGGCTCTTCGCTTGGTAAGTCAGGAAACAGCACTCTGTAAGCAATCATTCAATTCACAAAAATTATGACAAGTTCAAAGAACGTTCAGTAATTCATGAAGGAAGATATAAAGATGCGCTACAGATGATACAGAATTGTCATCTTCTCTGCTGGATATCACTTTCAATCTTTTAGGCAGAGGTAATTTCAACAGGCTTCAAGCTAAACATCCTATAGCTTACAGCAAAGATGAGGCATTGCATGGATAGGAAATTACACTTGACTGCTTTTAAATTAAAAGCCACAAGGACCTACAAGCGTTTAGATTGCCCTCAGCTATCATGTACAGTCAAACTGCTCTAGCGACCACCTGTATAGGAAGACCACCTTGCTATGAAGACCACATTTTTTGTTTCCCTTGAATCTGGTTTCTCATTTGAAACCTGTACTATAGGAACCTGTACATAAAGACCATTTGCCTATAAATACCACTTTTCATGTTTTCCTTGTGTTGCCTTTATTTTCTGGTTTCACTGTACTTTCAACTTTCTGTATAGAATCATTATTAATCAGCAACATGTGGTATTCCAGTGTTTAGTGCAGATGGGGAATGCATTTTGGTATATATTTCCATCGGAATTTGAATTAACAGCAGGTTGATGTAATTTGAACTGACCTTAAGAGATTGTAGAGTCTCTTGACGTAAGAATGGATCTCAGTGACAGCATACAGGAGCAGCCAGTGATGAGCTCCTACACCGATGTAGGTGGCTCGGTAGACATTGACAAGATTATCAACCAATCTCCCCAGTGGGTGCAGGGGGTGGTCAAAGGCCTGCGAAGTCAAGATTAGAAAGGATGGTCAGGAATGTGTTTAAGCATCTGTTATATAGTCTCCATAGAGAATTAAATCAAATGCCTTTGAAGTACACAGAGAGGATTAAAATGGAATGGTGATCAAGTTAAATGTTTTATTTTAGATCAGACATAAAGACAGGTAGACAACAAATTGATTATTCACCAATCTCCCAAAGGGGTGCAAAGGGTGATCAAAATGCCTATACATACAGTATAGAGAGGAAATGTGATATCATTTTTCATGAATTGATATATACACTGTAGCTCAGTACACATCAACAATATTATTCATCAATATCCCCAAAGAGAAGTCAAATAGGTAAGTATAGATAATGGAATGCAGGTCATGTTGTTTGATTTCAAATAACGCCTTGTAGACAAATGAAAAGTTTGCATGTATCTACACGTCTCTCTTGGGGGTGATCAAATGCCTTTGAAGTACAATAGAAAGAATAGAAACGAGTGGTAATCATATTTTACAATATTTTATTTCAGATACAGAGTATATATATATATATATATAAACATAACTATAGCTAAGTGAGCAATACACAAGATCACCTACCAGTCTCCCTAGGATGTGGTAAGATTGATCTAATTCCCATATAGCTTAGCAAAGCAATAAAGGTAGGAAGGATGGTAACATGTTTAAATTAAAACTACCACATTACAAAAGTAGTACATTGTATCAGAGGGGGGAGTATCTGCTCTCTGAAAACTCAAAATCCAAAGCTTTGAAAATTGGAAGTTGTCGACCTAAAAACTTGCTATCTTATGTGGAGCACGCATTTTGACAATGACTTTGCATTAATTAAGCACGGCTCATTGCCTCAGCTATATGTAGGTGAACCAATGGGGTCCATATGTTATGTCGTCACTGTAAATTTGGCAAATTTGACCCCTGTTGACCTGTAATTGGAGGGGTGCAGAAAATGAGGTTTTAATTTGCTTTTGTGCAATAATGAAAGGGTAAATACTTTTTATTCCTTTATATTAAATTGTATTCTACATTCATTCAGTTTTCTATTTATATCAAGTTGTATTTTTATCTGATAGGGTCTTTAAAGAAGCTTTTTCTTAGTGATTTGTTTCCTGACTGATTCTCACCTTGTCTAAGTACTCCTGTATGGAGGTGTAATCTTCTTGAGTGATCTTGCCTCGGTTGTGTGTAGGTATCCTCTCTAGACCTTCAAGTGATATCCTCCTCTCAAAACTACATCAAGAGAAACAAAGAGGAATCTTGAGGAGAGTCCACTCTGGCAAAAACTTGGCTTTAATGAAGCATGGTAACCAGCTCTCCATTTCTTTTGAATATTAATTTCTCTATAATTTTCATTTTTTTCTCCAAAGATAATGCTTCATCAGGCCTGTGTCCTATGACAGATGACGCTCTCCGCAAACAGACCTATTCCTACCACAACTTTACAGAATGGCCTATTTTCTTCTCATAATTCTCAGTACAAACCATGTACAGATTCTCTTGCATGAGAAATCATACTTGTGTGATCAATCCTACCTTTGAAAATTCATAACTTTCTTATTACATGTATCTGGATTTTCCTCAAGTTTCAAAACTAAGAAGTATGAAATATAGAAGAAACAAATCAATTTGTTTATTTACCCCTCCTTGGTATCCTGTAGTCTATGTCCACTAGAGAGTGCCACGGCGACCGCCTCCCAAGCCTTGTGAGAGTCAGGAGGAGTGCAGTCTACAAACCCTAGCAGTGTTCTACACTGCCCAAAGATGTCTTCCCACTTCTGGTCTGGGTACACGGTGTGTCTCCCTATAGCACTGGTCAGAGTGAGAGAAGAATGGAAATAATAGGTAAATTTTTTTTTTTTTAAACTCTAGGCCATGTTTCATAAATCTTCTTATCAACAAAAAGATTTTAACAGTTCAAAGCTACTGAAATCTATGCATTTGATTGGCTGAGAGAAAATTTGTCATACAATTTTTAGCTTTTATTATTGACAAGAAGTTTTATGAACAGAGCCCAGGTTCAGTTTCTCTGCCACAACCAATAAATACATATGACAATCAAAAGACAGTTACAGCTACAAGGAGACAAGAAAGAGTAGTCTTTATAGGCAGGTGGTCTTTTCATGTATTTAAAGCTTTCATTTACAAATGCTTTTCATGGGAGACAAAACAGACCATTTCTGTTACACTTGTTGAATTGAAGATATCCTTACCATGGTCTTTTAACCTGTTGATCCATCATGCCCTTGCTGAAGGTACCGTTTATCTTGACTCCATCTCCCCAGATACCGTTGAAGGTGCCTTCCAATACATCTCCATTGGGCAGAGTTAAGGTACCCTACAAAGTCAAATAGAAATGGAAATCAATTCCAAAGAGTGACCATATTTGCATCTATACGTACATATACTATGCTGTGTCATCATCATGAAGTCTATTAAATAGGGAAAGACAATGTAGAAGTAAAGATTTCTTTCAGGTTCAATTTGTTGTTACTACATGTACCACAACCTGGCAATGTACACTGTAAAATGTATTAAGTTTTTTTTGTTTTGTTTTTCTTTTCCTAATGATAAGATTATGTGTCTTGTGGTCTGTTAATACGCTATTTTTACCTTTCCGTTGAGTGTGGGTCCTGTAGCTAACTCCCCTTCATAGCATGTTCCATCTTCAGTGACTAGGACACCAGCGCTCTGTCAATATGAAGGATAGAGGATATATAAAGATGAGAGATGCAGTCAAACATGGTGCAGTTTCCACCTAAAGATTAGGACGAGTGGTCTAAACAGATCCTGTTTTATTTCTTGGACACTTGAGTGGTAAATTGCAATATACTTAAAACTGGTGCAACATTGTATGTAAAGAGTATTCATGGGGAAAAGCAAAATATCCCATGCTTTTTTGTTGTTTTTCTTCATATTCAAGTTGTAATACAGGTAACTATTCTCCACACAACTGAATATATTTTGCTCTGGTTCTTACCTATTGGTGTACACATTGATTTTTTTGTTTACATGAGATCTCCAAACATTAACGCCTATTTCTCTATTGATGTAATAGCGAGTATTAAAATGTTGATATGCTTTCATGCTCTGTAAGTTTCATGAAAAAAACCCATACTTGTTTTCTTCTGTTCAATGTAAGTAAATCTTCAACACTCACATTGACTTTGTTATGAGCAAAGACAGCTTCATAGTACAACCCACTCAGCGTAATCACTAATCCGTTGCCATGACGATGATCATCCTGCCAAAGGCCCATGTATTTCTCTCCTCGTGAGTTATCGTCCATCACTCCTTAGCCGTGTCTCTTCCCATGGCGCCAGTTGCCAATGTAGATGTCGTGGACGGCTGCGTTGCCAATTTGGAGGGTCCCATGACCATGTTTGACACCGTCTTGGAATTCGCCTTCATAGACATCTCCATTTTGATATCTACATAGCATGATAACGTACAATCATTATTAGCTAGATAATAGGTGGACAAAAATAAATGACATACACACACTTCAATTCTTTTCTCTTCCGTCAGAATATAAAATCAAATAAAAGGCTGGGGAAAGCACCATTACAGGTCTGGTTGATTTATGCAACTATCACTGATATTAATAAAGCCCAATGGCAATAAAGTAGAAATATAACTTCATCCTTCTGCACATTTGTATTAGTTTGTCCATATTGCTGTTACAGGCCTTAAATTTCAATATTTTTAGGGCAAGGCCACTTTTCTGTAGGGCACATTCCTATATTACAGCACAAATAGGAAGAATTGGAAAGGGCACACAAAATCTCCAAGGCCAATGAGAGGGGCATTGAGGCCAATCAAAAGGGCATCCACAGCCATGGCCTTGGCGGCCTTGGATACATTTAAGCCCTGCTGTTATAAACTAACAATCTACTGCATGATAAAGAATGCAAAATTACCGTTACCAGAACTCAAAGCTTGTTTCAAATGAAGATAGTGTACAAAGCTTACCTGAGAATCCCAACTCCATGCATCTTTCCTTCAAGCCATTGCCCTTCGAAGACTTCTTGTTTGGATGGATCAGGTCCAGGCACTGTAAATACTCCATGTCTGATACACAATGACAACATAAAAACAATTATATACCTAATAGGGAATCCAGCCATCTGATTGGTCGAAATTGCAGTCATAAACTTTATCTATTCCTGTAAAATTGCCTGGTAAACTTCCAGTTACCGGAAAAGATAGTTCAGCCATGGTGAAATACCAATAGGTTGACATGTTAAAAACTGGTTTGACCGATCGCGGATACCGTATGTGTGCGACCAATTTTTCGCACACGTACTGTTTCCTTGATCGGTCAAACCATTTTTTAACATGTCAACCTATGGGAATTTCACCATGGCTGAACTATCTTTTCCGGTAACTGGAAGTTTACCGGTCAATTTTACAGGAATAGTTAAAGTTTATGACTGCAATTTCGACCAATCAGATGGCTGGATTCCTTAAGTGAGGTATATAATTGTTTTCATACGCTCTCGGGAAGGTTACAATTGGGCTATTTCCCTTGGCACGCCTCGAGAAATAGCACAATTTAACCTTCCCTTGAGCGTATAAAAACAACTATTTCTCTCAAAGCAGTCATTGATACTATACTATTAACAAGCCCATAGGAAGAATCAATCCTACAAAGTTTGGATAAGTTGGAATTACAACTTTTACAAAGATGATCTTTAACAGGACAGTTTTACAGCACTATCAAGCATCAATTTATCAAAGGCTTATATTGAAGAATAGCTTGAAATGAAAACATACTGAAGTTTGTTTGTCTTGCACTAGTCATGAAAAAATGACATGGGGAAGCTGAAATCAAAAAGACAACATCAACAGGAACTACATGTTAATGTGGTGACACATTTTTTCATTATTAAAAAAAAAAGATTCTGTCTTGATTATGTTGAAGCTTCATAAACACAACTTGCAGTCAAAGGCCCGAATTCACAAAGGAGGTTTGTCGACAAACATATCACACTTTCCATGTGTTTTTAGACCAAGGTTCAGACAAATGTTGGTCTGATACGCTTCAAAACAAACCTAGGTTTGTCTACAAACCTCCTTTGTGAATTCAGGCCTTAGGGTTCATTACCGGCTCCTGAAAAGCGAACCAATGAAAATAAACTCTGACATAATTAGAATGACGACTGTTGCATATTTAATGCAGTGAAGAGTCATCATCCGTAGTTCTGGGAACATCTTTAGAGGTTTATATGTTCATAGTTAATAAAGTAGGAATCAGCAAGGATTGGAAGTGAAAACTGCAGAATGGTTTGTCATGTAACTCGTAATTGAAAGTGAAAGTTTATTACTTACCCATGCTGCACGCCCTGAACAAAGTTTCCAGTGTATTTCTTTCCATCTGGCCATCTTAACGTTCCCCTGAAATTGAAGAAAAAAAGAAAAAAAATAGTCAAATTTTATATCATGATTTATTTACCAGGTTATATTACTCTTTTTTTCCTTTCACTATTTGTTCTGACCATAACACTAAAATAATTGTAGAATTTTCTTTAATATAAGAAGGAGAGAATTATCTGAAAGTTGGGGGTGTTTCGACTTTTCCTGTGAGCTTCATGTTGTCATAACTATAGTAGTAGGACTTGGGATGCAATTCTGCCATTATAGGTTAGAGATGGGGTTATGTATGTTGTTGTTTCCAGGGTTACAGCAGTAACTAGACAGGTGTTAGGAAATAGATTTTAGAGTATTTTTCAATAGAGCATGTATTCTTCATTCCAAATTAGAAAATAGTTAAAGGGAACTAAAACCTTCATACTGTAAGTTACTTTTATTGTAAAGTTTAAGATATTTGAATAAAATCAGTGAAAATTTGAACAAAATCGGGCAAGGAATAAGGAATTTAAAGCTTTTTGAAATAACTAGTCACTAGAGGGCGATATTCAATTTGGTGCGTCATTTGTGGACAACTCTCCATGCCTTTTGTACTTTAAATTTCATGTTTTTCCTTCTTTCTTGTGATTGAGATAATCTACTCCCCTGAAAGCAAGGTATAGAATGCAAAATGATATTCTACTTCACATGTTATGATCTGATAGAGAACCGTATAAATATGAAGAAAACAAAAGAATTCTGAAATTTTAAGTACAAAAGGCATGGAGAGTTGTCCACAAATGATGCATCAAAATTGAATATCGCCCTCTAGTGACT
Source organism: Hemicentrotus pulcherrimus (assembly GCA_003118195.1). NCBI lineage: Eukaryota > Metazoa > Echinodermata > Echinoidea > Camarodonta > Strongylocentrotidae > Hemicentrotus > Hemicentrotus pulcherrimus. Next base: position 36,249 of record BEXV01000558.1, on the reverse strand, counting down.
AGTCATTTCAAAAAGCTTTAACTTGCTTATTCCTTGCCCGATTTTTTCAAATTTTCACTCATTTAATTCAAATATCTAAAACTTTACAATAAAAGTAACTTAGTATGATGGTTTTGGTTCCATTTAATTGTTATGATTTCTAATGTCTACTGCCCAAATAAAACCCATAGCATTCCAATATAGCTATAGTTAAACATGAAATCTTAAAGTTCTTGCATTCTGAAAAAAGACAATTAAATAATTCCTTTTTAGTAACTCACTTTCCATTGCATTTTCCATTCAGCCAAGTCCCTTCATAGACTGCGTCTTTGTGCACCCCTGCTGAGCTGAATGCATGTCGCCCTTGTCTCGTTCGTTTCGGTGGTACCTAAACACAAATATGTACCCAAACTGGATTGCTTCAACCACTTTATACCAGGATGAAGATACAAATATTCCTCACATAAATCTACTACCGTATTCATAAAAGTCTATGCTCTCCATTATTAAGGGGTAAAACATGTGCATAGATGTTCATGGGTATTAAACATTGTTAAGGAATTACATGTTCATCACTCAAATCATGACCATTGATGATTTCATGTGTATCACTGATTGGTTAACAAGACCCAACCGTTGCATATTTGCAGAATAAATACTGGAGAATAATTCTTAAAAACAAGATTGCTTGAAACACAATAATTGCACTGTGTACATTTTTGTCACACACATATGTGTAATCCTACTAAGAAAATTATGATTATATGTGAACTATACTTTTCAAAAATTATGAGCAGCGGGTTTGATTTCAGCAAGGAACATTAAAAAAAGGAAGTTCTTGTCAAATTACAAGCACGGCCATCACCACACACTCCATTTTTTCCTCCATGTATATGGACATTCTCTTTTATCAGTCTAGTGCCTCCATTAAGGAAATGGTTCAGGATATCACCATGCAAATAACTGGCAAACATACAATCTGTATAGACAGTGATAGATTGCAACTACTGGTCCAAATATTTCCTATTTCTTGGATTACTACTCAAAAGCATCAATGACACTGCTTTATTAAATTCAATGAAATACTGTAATCAACGTTGTATAAACCGCCCTCGTGTATTAACCGCACCCTTCTTTTTCGGCCTTCAAAAAAAAAAATTTGGTGTAACGTGTATAAACCGCACCCCTGACTTTGACATTTTTTTGGCGGCAAAAAGGTGCGGTGTATACACCGTTAATTACGGTACTGTAAACGGGAAACCTCTCATGCACAAAATGTTTGCAAACTTGCAAGGTTTAGGTTTGTGGAATTTTCATGCGCCGAAATAACTGAGTAATATAATATCTAATTGAGAAAACACTATATTTTTGAAATCCTGCAAAGAATTTTGCTGCAAAAATATCCACCCATAGTTATTTGTGATTGATTCATGCCATGACTGTAGTTTTGTGCTTACTTTCTGGAAGGCTCCATCCCTCTGTGTGTTGTCAGGACTAGGGCTCTTCTGATTGGACATTAGGCTCTTCTGATTAGTCGTGAGAATAGAGTCAATGGCTTGATTGATGGACCATAACCATTCCGCTTTCTCAACAGGAGAGGGCGCCTGCAATACTAACGACTCCTCAGGCATATTCAGCTGTATTGCATTTCTGGTATGAATAAAAAAGGAGGATCAGTAAATAAAGAGTTATGATACCACAATGATTGATAGAAAGTCCAAGAGATCATGTCAGACATAGCAGCAGGTAATAAAATTGTATGTAAAAATGTAGGACTTTATAAGGACCTTTTTATACTAAATCTGCTTAATGTGACATAAGAAATACATTAATCTGTACATTATTCAACTAATCAAAGAGAGAAGTTAGGAGAGAGGAGGATGCGAAGGAGGGGGGTGGGGGGGGGGTAGAGAGAGAGAGAGAGAGAGAGAGTGACATAAAATACTCACGTGACTTGGTCTGTGTCAGGAATAGGTTCAGCCCATACTAATGCCAAGCTGAAGATTTGATGATTAGAAAACTGCAAGAAAAGCAAGAGATAATAGATTAAACTCTCTCATCTTACCAGAACAATAAATCAATCAAACACAAGAGATACTGAGTTATATGAAACTTCAGATGGATCTCTCATGAATTTGTATGCTGACAAACCAACAAAAAAGGGGAGCAGAAACAACCAATAAATACATCACCCAACATTCATTCTGACAAAATAACATGATTTCATTGTCAACAAAAAACATTTATGCTATTATGATATTTTTTTCATTACTCTTCATTCAATTCCTATTGAAGAGAAGTATTTGATATGACAGCAAATTAAAACTATCCCTGATACCACAGAGATTGCAGGTTATTCCATACATACAATTAAAATAATCAACACTAAATATGAACAAAAATTCCCCTTTCCATCCATAACATCTTTTCCCTATATTAAACATTTTTCAGCATTAAAAGAAGACACAGGATCCGGAATATTATTCTACATTTTTAAGGGACTCCATCATAGCATACACCGATGAATATACATGTACATGTATACCCTTCTTGTGCCAGTATAATGAAGTTGATCTCAAGGATTTACAAGTCCACTCTGCTTATGGTATATGACAACACCAAATAAAACGAAAACTTCATTGTCACTGACACCATGCATACAAAGGATTACTGAGACAGAAATCACTATAACACGTGCTTAAACTTACACAAACATTCCTTTAGATAAGGTTTTTCCAGACTCAAAGCAGTAGAGCTAAAAACCTACAGTTTAGCACGAATATGATACTAATGTGGTGCTGTTTTGTAACATTTCCATACTATTGCTCAATTTTGATGTCAATCTTGATCAACAATTTTTAGCACATACAACACGTAGTATCTCTATAAATAAAGTTGATAAATTTGACTAATTGTAATGTTGTGGGTAAAAAAAAATATTGAGAAGAAAACAATATTAATCTAGCTTTTTAAGTGGATCATAAAGCCTCCACTGTAAAAACAATATTCAAGTCTTCTTTTTAAAAGTTATGCTTAAATGCCTTCTTTCCATCTTAACATCGGTATAAAACATTGATCTAAAACTTTTATCAGATTCATACAACAGTCTACATCTGGAAGTTCCCATTATGGTAAAAAAAAATATCAAAAAATAGCAAACGGTATGTATATATAAAGTAAAACATACAAAGTCAAGAAGTGAGGTATCATTACCACTCCAAATCCCTGAGTGCATTTGGAATTGTGGAAAGAATTTGAATGATTTAGAATCTTTTGAAAACCACATTTTAAATATAGATTCATCTATATCTTTCCATGATGCTTTGATTAATGGCACATCATAAACCACAATATTATGAGCCAATTATTAAGTAATTGTTAAAGGTATTACAAAGTTTTGGTAAGGGGTATAGCGCCCTCTCAAGGTCAAGTTATTAATTAAGCTATAAAACAATGTTTCTTGACTAATTTTGACCGATAAGCTATTCCCGTTTGGTAGGTATATATCACAACTACATATTCTGAAATTTTCAGAGTCACAGCTACCATTGTACGGCCGTATGCGCTATTTGAAATGTATCAAAATTTATCGGGAGTACCGATAAATTTTTATTTTCATTTTTTCTCGAAAGCAGAAGTGTTTTAGGGGCTAATTTTTTTAGTGCTTATTATACATCCACAGGGGCATCCAAATATATCAAAAATGTAAAGAATCATTATTCACCAATTTTTCAAAATTTCCCAAAACTTTGTAATACCTTTAAGCAAAGAACTTTAGACCAAACTCCTGAAGTGTCTATGCTTGCATTTGTTTTAGCATGACATGTTTATGTACATGTACCTTTTCACTTCAAGAAGTTGTATAATAAATGAAAATCTGAAATTTAGACATGATTTTCAACACAAAAAGAATAAAGAAGGGAAGTGCATTACATATAGTTGGTCATGTATGTGCGATGTGAACTAAGGTTAAGCATGTGACTGTAAAAGAAAACATTTTCATGCACTCTACTCTTAAGAATGAACTAAACTTGATTTAACCACCGTAAGCCCTGTGGCAAAAACACCATAGATTCAAGCGTAAGTTAGATTAGTCAACAAAAGAAAAGCAGAATAAAGGTTTTCCCATAAAAAGGGGGATTTGAGATGGCTGATATTGAGTTGCATTAAAAGGTATCATGCCACTGAGTGACACAGTTATGGCATAGTATCATACTGATAGTGTTGACTAAATTTTTTCACTGATATCAAACCACCTACTTATCATTCTAGTGACTTGGTAGGAAGGGATTTTAGGATTTAGGAATCTAAAATTAACCTCCTGCATCTGAATTCTTGTAACTGGTATCTTTACCACTATCAATTAATCTACACAAAAGACAACGTATAAATCAAGATACATGAGGGAAGATAGCAAACTAAAATCGGTTCAACATGCTTACACTTGATACTTATTTAAACAACAAAAAGCCTACTACAAAAAAACAATCTACCTTCTGTGGCTCAGGCACTCTTTGCATAGTAGGCAGAGCTACTTTTGCGTCATCCTTTGGGTGTTAAATTATTTAAATAATAAGTTGCAAAAAAGGGCATGAATTAAATTTGAAATGCAACGATGATATGCTATGTATATTGTGTCTCCATAACCTCCAGGACCCCGTCTTAAAATGAGTTGATATCAATCGCAACTTATTTGTGATTGATATCAATCTATGTACATAAGAGATAAGAGACTGTAAACTTGCGATTGATTAGAGGACTTGCGATTGATTTTGATCAATCGTAACTCTTTATAAGATGTTACAAAAAGAACATTTTTTCTTCCAAGCAAATGAAGTCTTTATCCCAAGTTGCATAATATCACGTTTCATCACTGATTTAAGTTATAAATTTGTTACAGCACTCCTTACACAGGGCAACGAAAAGAAGGTGGTATTAATTGACAGCATTCCTATGTGTTAACTATAAATCTTCAGGTGTGATAATGAATAAATTATAATCATAAAACCTGAATAATTCATTGAAGTGAATGCATTATCAGAAATCATTCCTTCAACCTTCAGATAGAAAGGTTATATAACCAACAGCAAAAATCAGGAATTTGGTAAGCAAACACTGCATCCCTTCATGTGAAAGTACACACTCTCATCCAATATCTGTGGATTTCTGTTTAGTTACTTAGTTTAACAATAACATTATGAATGAAAATTCAAATTGGAATGTAATGTGATACATGAATTTAATTTCTTTAGTTTACCCCCATGTCACCTTGAAGCCATGAACCTAGATGGACATTGGCACAAAAGCTACTTATTTTCTGAGAAGTCTACTCACATAGGCATGAACCAAGATATCATTGAAGAGCAGAAACCAATGAGTAGAGAGCCGTTTGGCGTTGGCAACCTGCAGGGGCTTGGTACGACTATCGCGGATCAGTCGTCTGTCTGGAGATTTGATGGATTCCTTAGAGAAATAGACAGGAGATTATTATTCATCCTGTCTTGTGGACAACATGCAAGAACCGTATGTACATGCATATGTATGTCAAAGTGTTTAGTTGGTCCTACATAAAGGGAGGTGTTAAAGCCCAGTGGTTAAACTTTTCACTGGGGATTCAAATATGGTACTATCGTTTTTTGGCAAGACATTTATCTACATTTGCCGCCCTTGACCCATGTATAGTAAATGGTTCCTATTAGAATGAGTTCCTTAAATGCACTATGAACTGGAGTTACTGTAGCTAAAGTTTGAAGAAAATTTTGAAAACTTTTTCTGTGTTTAGAAAAGTTGTATCATACTGGTAATATAGGGTTGAATTCATGCACATTCAAACCTGCTTTAGTGACCATCTGTAAAGAAAGACCACCTGTCTACAGAGACCACATTTTTGCTTCCCTTGAAAATGGTTTCTCATTTAAAATTTACTAAAGGAACCTGTACATAAAGACTACCGGCCTATAAAGACAAATTTTCTTGTCTCCCTTGGGTGGTCTTTATAGACAGGTTTCACTCTCTATCGTCTTAACCAAAGGAGTCATTTCAAAGGAATACCATGCATCTATCAACATCCATTTCATCTTGCTTCATCTTGTCTCAACTTACAGCTAACTTGGCAGGGCAAGACTCCCAGAAGGTCCTTGTGTCATCAGCATCAGATTGCTTCTTCTCTACCGTCTTCTTCAGTTCTTCCCATGATGCACTACACTCATCCAGCAGACTATACTCACCAGAGTCCTGTTAGAGATGAGAAAACAAAACTATTATTGAGCTTTCATTCGGTAAACATAGTGAAGCTTTTCAATTTAAGAGTAGCAATTTCTTCTTACTAATTTTCTATAAAAAATGTGTGTATAAATGTATGCAGGCAAATGAATTGGAACAACATTTGAGTTTGTTTCACATACAGAATATGTGTATACCAATAGCAATAAAATGTGTATACATTAAAAGTAGCATTTATTTGGAAATTGAGGAATACACATACATTTTTAGGAACCATAACTAATCTTAAAGCATGTTGTGAGTACAGAGATTCAGAAATGTCAGACATGTTTATCATGGATAAACATATACTAGACACACTTGCATCTTTAGTTAGGTACATAATCCCAAGGGTTTTAACCTGAATATAAAGGCAGCTTTGTTTAGTAGAATCAAAACTGTATGAAATGTATGTTACCTCTGGATAGTAGTCTCTGAGTTTGGTGAGTAGATACGAGTATGTCTTGATTCTATCCAACGGTAACTTCATAGCCATCCTAAGAGGTGCTCCATATACTGTTGGTTTCTCTTCGTTAAGTACTTCAACAAATACAGCATCATGCTTAGCCAAGGCATCACTACAAGAAAACCAGAAAATAAACATAAACTCAAGTTAATGTAATGATGAAAAATTAACTTAAGCTCAAGATGACACTTGTTTCATTCATTAGTAATAGAAATTAAAAAACCATTTCCAAAATTCATATAACAGATCACAAAATAATAATGAATTAATGAGGAGACAAGTTATAAAGGCAACAAGCTTATTGATGCTGCCACAAAAATAAAAAAAACAAATAAAATATGACGAATGAATATAAACACAGTGAATACAGAGAAGCAAAACAAATTCAAACCATACAAAAGTAAGAGAAAAGCCTGATCATAGATAAAGTAAATTAATAATTATAAGTATTCAATATAAGTGAAGAAATGTAGGGAATGACTGCATGATGAACAATTTAAGCCAAGTTTCTCTCACAAAGCAATACCAACACTAGAACCCCAGATGTGCGTACGGTAGCCATGTATCAAAATAAAACTGTTAAAAGTAGATGGAGGTTTATGCATAATTCTACTTCATACATGAAGTTTGCCTATTTTACTAGATATACAACAGGATTAGCTACTCAGAGAAAAACACTAAATTTTTTTGAAATGAGAATTGATTTTGGGGGTCTTACTTGGCATCTTTTCCTAGGTGGGTGAATCCTGTGATAGTAATGAAATCACAGACAGCGTTGGCATATTCCTGGAAGAGCTGGATGTAGCGACCAATCTCCTTCAGCATCATCACATCCCACAAGTCCTTGTTGCGCTGAACTAGACCTGTCAGGTGCAGACAGTTCTGTGCTACAAGGCCGCAGATTGACCCATAGAGATCCAGGATGAGTCTCATTGGCCCGCTGTAGATGGTGCCTTCCACAGACTTCTGTACTTCTGGAAGTTGGACCATGTCCAAAAATCAAGAAGGTATCGTTTAGATCATTACAATCTGCTGTATGCATGTTTTTCAGGAGGTTCTAAAACACTTTCCATGATACAGTTGAACCTTAATAAAAAGCTGCAATTTAAAAAAAAAAAACTCTCATACCAAGGAAATTTTGCTGGTCTTAGCTTTTCATATTCTTCTCTTTTTACTTTTTACTCCTGAAATGACAAGATACCCAATGTAAGGAGAAAATTGTCATCGTCCAAATTTTCATTTAACAAGAGTCCACTTTAAAGAGGCTTGGGCATATGGGTACTTCATGCTTCCTTACCCAACATACAAGCATGGACAGTTGACATGGTGATATAATGCAAATCTTATCACCCTTTTTTAAAGTTGCTTATATTTACTATTTTTTATGTTCAAAAGAGCAGAGCACCTGGATTTTACCTGAGCTTTGTAAAGTCTTGATGATAGAGGATTTGATGGAAGCTAGTTGACTGTAAAGTAGCCTCTCTGTGGCTGAGAATTCATGGGTGATTGCTACAAAACCATTACTGCTTTTATCAGCAATACAGGCACACTGGTCTGATGATGCAGCGACAGCCTGCAACCAACCATTCTACATTTGAAAATGAAAAAAAAAAAATTAAAAAGTTAGACAAAGTATTCTGATTGGGTTTTTTTTGTAATCAGATGACCATAAATTAATTAATTTAAACAGTTTACAACTCTGAGGAATATAAACAAATAATCCAATAAGAATCAATGAGAAAAACCTAAACCCTCTAACACTTAACCAAGCTGGACATTAAGTAAGCTTTTCCTAATTTGTAGAGACCCTGTGTAACAACTCTGGAGAGCTTGGTACAAGCATTTTGAACATGTCCAAACTATCCAATTCATTTTATAGGCTGCGCTCATGCTGCTCATTGTGGTATTCAGTCATTTTATTGCCTGACTATAGCCAGCTCTTAAATAATGAGTTGGGAAATCATAAAAAAACGTTCCTTCACTACCAAAATTATTGTGTCTGGTCATCCTTCTTTAACATCACCGCTGCGACAGCTGGATACCTGCCTTGTTTTGTGTTCATTAGAAAGGCTCATGCTGTCAGTTGGTCAGTAAGTCATTTGCTCTAATAAGTAATTTTGTTCAGTTATTAAGGACATTTAGATTTTCTTGGACTGATACATGTGACGTCCATTCAAGGCAGTGCATTAAAATGACGTCGATCGTAGCAATCTACGTTGTCCACTAAAAGTCCCTATTAGTTTCAACTCTAGAACAGTTTCTGTAGTTTATAGATATCTGAGTCAATAACATGATAAAGATGGTCTATCATTATCATGACTGTTCACCATTTTGTAATATGGTGGCAGCGGTGGGATATGAACCCATGCCATCAAAAAGACCAGTGACTCTTGCCAGACTCCTACCTCAGGAGCATCTGAAGCAAGGGACAAATAGCTACACAAGAGTGAAAGGCACTCCACACCTAAAGCTACCTTCTTGAGAAAGGTGAGTTTCTCAGGTTGCTTGGCCCTAGCTGCGTACTTGACTGTGGGTGATTTAGAGATAGAGGATGACATAGGCCGTTTTTTGGACTTATCACTTCCATCCCGTAGAGGGCTTTCTGGAGTCGGAGTACTGTTGGAGCTCCTTAATTCTTGAAGGCTAGTAAAAAAAAAGATTATATAAGGATAAAAAACATTCACAACAATTCTGACAGTGATGATCTATCTACATGTATACGAAAATTAATCAAATTTTATGCAGTGTCTAAGATTTCAAAATAAATTTCAAGGGAGCATTCCAATGAAAGAAATGGAGGATTTGATTGAATTTCCATATTGGGGAATCTTTTTATTGATGGAATTCAAATGAGCATTCCTAGAAAAAACATTGGAGCATTGGTTTTCAAAACGTGACAAGAAAAACAACAAACATAACGAGGTTACACAAGAATACATGGTCCCTGGAGCTGGCATATTAAAAGGTTCCATATCTCCCAGTGACTGCATGATCCTCATGTATAAAGGTATCGTACCTTGGTTGTTTGCCTAGGTAGTAGACATCTGGCATGCAGTTGGTCCCATCTGCCAAGAGAAGGGTGTGTGTACCCCCTACTGCTGCATCCCATACAAGAGTGTTATTAGGCATCTGCAACGAAAAGGAAATAAACAAATCAAGATGTGGAGATTCATTACAAAAATTAATAATACGAGAGTTAACTCCTACTCTCTGAAAGCTATCTCAGGTTCTATTTTGATTTCTGTTTACAAGTTGTTTTTTTTATTAACTAAAAGTGGAGATAAACTTGAGTATTTTAAATTGGCAAAAAATAAAGTTACCAATGCATAACTACTGATACAACACTACTTGCCATATTCTGAGCATTTCATAAATCATGCCTAGCTTAGTATTATAGTGAGAAATAATGAATTGTGTTGAAATTCCATTCCATGGAGGTACAGACGTAAATAGAAGAGAGATTGGGGAAAGAGAAGACAGGCTAAGCTTTCTTGGACAAAAAAAAAAAGTCTAACACAGATAACTCTCAAATCTTGATTGACAATAAATGAAGAAGAAGAAAAAAAGGGATTCTGGGGAAAAAATGGCATCTAACAACATTCACCCCTATTGAGTAAGAAAAATTGGGAATTAATAGGGAAGAATAGAGAAAATAAGGAGAAAATCGGGAAGAAAAAAAAAATGGGATTAAAAATTGGGAAAACCAATTTAAATCAGATTTTTATCAGGCCTGTTTAAAGACACAATCTCTATTCAGTGGAAGAAGAAAAAAATGAAAAAGATTACTTTTCATTTCAGGCAATGAATTCCTTCAAAACATATCAGGAAGTGATTGACATCCTGAAAGACCTTATTCATGTGTTTCCATGACAACAGCCTTATGTGTAATACTAAGCATTGAGAAGGTTATCACTTCTGGGTAATTGTTGAAACTAAAAATATAATTCTTGCTTCCTGTAAGGAATTTTCACAGAAAAAAAGGGAATACCCTTAGAAAAACACACACAGCATGATCTTTCTAACAATGTGTACATGTACATGTATGGAGAGTGGGGGTTGTTTCAAATTTCTATTAGCTACTGGACAAACACAGACTCTAAATTTACAAGACACTTTCATGAATTTCACAAGTAGCCTTCGCTGGTAAACGTTTCATGCTGAGAAAGTGATAAATCAAAACACTATAAATATGTGATTCTTGAGAGTTTCTTGCCATAAAAGCATTCATCAAAAGCAACTGGAAAATCATATCGCTTGAAAGTTCTTTTTTTTTAAATTCCAGTATCCTTTTAATGCCCTTTTATATTTAACTACAAATGAAACAAATTTCTTTGTTATAGTTTACTTGTGAAAAACCAATAAGCAGTGAAAAGGATGAATATCATTGAAATCTAAGATTAGTGTAAAGCAATAAAAAATCATATTGTCAAGTATCTACATAAGAAAAACTCAATACAAGTTTGTTTTTAGCTGAATTTCATAATTCTTACAATCATTGAAATTCTGACTTCAAATGAAACATCATGCTTGTTGTCACAGCAACTTTATTAGAGGTGACACACAAGGGAGTTCCCATAATCCCCTTTTCTCCTATTAATGTAATAAGCCTGTATAAATTGGCACTATCCTTTTAATTGATGAATCATGCAAGGTTTACTTTCATTTTCATATCTAAAACAAAGATAAAATTGTTTAGAGAAGTCTTGGGTTTGCCTCCTTTATCTTAGTCTTATGTCCCCTCATTTTCTATTTTCTCCTTTTCTCCATTAAAAAAAAAAAGTATTGTACCCACATGTGTATGCATCCTTTGCCCTCTTTAGGGTTGTTCCTTCTAGGTGTATGATCAACACCATTTTCCCTCCTTTCCCCTGTTCCCAGCCCTCTTTCACCTTTTTCTCTCCTCTCCCCTTCCACCCCCTTGCCTT
>BEXV01000558.1:2292-14420 GCA_003118195.1 Hemicentrotus pulcherrimus | reverse complement strand
AAAATATTCAGCTTTAATTTTTGCAAAAAAAGCATTCAGCTACATCGAATATTGCACACTGTGCAGTATCAAGTTGTTTTATGTAATGTGACCAAATGGGAAAAAGGAATGACCGATTCCGACACTCTTACTGAGTAAGTATTGAGAATTATGCATTTCAGGCCAGCCATGTAGAACTAATGTGTCAAGACGATAGTGACGGCATCATGTGAGTGAGTTCATACCCAACTAAACAGTACATCTAGATGGAGGGTGAGTCATGCTACTGCGTGTACATAGAGCACGTCATCTAAGACTCGTGGAAGAAGACACCGTCATCAAATCACATACTGTATGTTGGGCTTTTTATTTGAGCGGGGAGATTATATTTCATAAACTCATGAATTCCCAAAATACACCTCCAAATGCAAACCAGTTCCCAATCATGGCATACTCTTGGCTTTTAATATAAAAAAGGGTAGTTTAGGGTATATTAATATAATACAGAAGTATGTACATGTACATGTAAGCTTGTAAAACCAAGGACCCAACTTTATATGTTAGGTTTTACTATCACTTGCAGGTTTCATTAAAAAAATTCTTAAGTAAATATGCATTTTAAAAAATTGTATTACTCTATCATTGTAAAATCAACGCAATACAGCTTTGCCGCAATGAAGTTTGTTTTTTATATCAATAAACCATTTATCCGTCAATCTATCTACATTATCTACATGTATATCTACAGTACTTGTATATATACCTAATGAGATAATGACAGGAATTAATCTCTCATTTTCTCACCGAAAGTCTTTCCAGTACCAGTATCGCAAAACACTTCATTGATATATACATGAACTGTATGTTCCATGTAAATACATGTGTCACCAACTTGCTTGCTACATGTACACATACATTTTACATGTACCGGTACATTGTTTGTACTATAGTATAAGTATATCCTCCTATTGATTTAGGGAATCTCTTTTTTGCCCCCAATCATTTAACACATCATTTCACCATTCAAAGTTTTAGTAAAGTCAAGATTAACTAATAAAAATGGGACATCAAATTCATAAATAAAATGATGCTGTACATGTAGGCCTAGGTGTACATGTACATTTTTAGTGTGAAGTGAGCCTTGATTAGTGTGTGCAGACACTGCACACTTTGCTGTCCAGCATGCATTGCTCATGCAGTGCAACCTGTGAAATTGCCCACACCCATCTCCCATATGGAGCACACCAGCTCTTCAACATGTAGTGCATCATCAATGAAAGTGTACACTTTAAAGGAGTGTACATGTTTGTGTATGTAAATCCTTCATTATTATTGTATATAACCTACAATTACATTTATTGTAAATAATATGTTACAATATTTGTATGTCAGAAAACATTGTGGTTAATACATGTACATTGTAGGTAAAATTAAATGAACTGTTTTCAGGTCTATATCTAGAGTAGATAGCAAGTAAGCTGATATCTATTTTCTCCAAACCTGTGAAGTGTCACGTTTAATAGCAAAAATGTGGTGTATGGAGCATTTCTGAACAATGCTGCAAATTTAATGGATGATTGTAATGTAATTGATATCATTATCAAATCTACATTGTATACATGTAGCACATAAAAATTGCAGACTTGTACACAGTTATGATACTGTTAATTTTTATGCTGGGTTTAGATGCTGACAACATAATCAATCAATGCAAAATTTAGGAACTGCTTTGTCTAGATCTTTAGATTTGTTGGTAATCAAGACAGACAGGTATTGTAGTCATACAGTGTAAATGAAAATGTCCAATTTACAATGAATCTTTCTAATCAATTTTCAACTTTTGTTCATCAAATCAACAAGTGAACAAACAAAAAGTGTGACACTAAACAAATTGTTTAGAAATTAAAAAAACTTGGACAAAAAATCTAAATGCCCTTAAATTACATTTATAACGCATGTTTAAATTGCCAAACAGAGTTGTGCATAAACCATAACTAAACTTGTTACAAAATTAGCACAATATATGAAACCGCATCCAATACAAAAAGGGCAAACCTCAACACGCTCTTAATGTCATGACATTTCCGGCCATCTGACAAGTGCTGTTTAAAATGAGAATTGGGTTTGTGTGCTAGCATCCTTTTAGCTTAGCATCAGGAAGTCTTTAATAAACCTGTACACTGATGTTCAATTATGAACAGCACAATCTGAAAATTTGTTCAGAATCCACATGTCTCTCCATGACTCATCCTCAATCAAAGATACATGTAGCTCTACGAGTGTATTGTAATTACATTTACACATAGGTTGAGCCTCAGCATTTAAGTGATAATTAACCAATTATATTTCTAGTTTGCATTAGTGCTGTAGCCAAACCGCCGAACCGAACGGCAGCTCGCGGAACATGGCACTTCCGAACCGAGCTGAACAAATAAATGTATATTATAGGATTTTAATTTTTTTTTTAATCAGGAAAAATAGGAACTTTGTATTTACCTTATCAAAAATAATCATTTAACAGAACAGAAAATGAACGAGCCTGGGCGTATATCCAATATGGCAGCTTCCATGTATCATAACATTAGACAACAACTGTCTCGGCAAATCTTTAACAAATATCATTTATTGTCAAATTGAAAACATGATTCTTGTACAATTGCATATAAATACAATTGATGATGGAAATATGAATGGAAGTACTCATTTTATGTTTAAAGCAGTTTTTCATGTGAAATTCGTGCCTATCAGAAGCAGTGTTTTTCATCAGGAGTGGTGGGCAGATACGGAAGGAGCTCCATGCTGGTCGGCCCGCCCGATAAAAAATTGCCGAACTCTGCCGAACATGGCCCCTGACTTACACCACTAGTTCCTCCTCCTCGGCCTCCTCCCAAGCTTACAAAAATAGAGGCTTTTTAAGTTCTGATTTAGTTCAATAAATGCCAATAATACATGTAAACACGTACATGTATTATGTCTTCACTGTTGTAAACAACCCCCCTTTATGGCCAAGCCTAACAAAGGTTAGATTAGCCTCTGACCCCTAACACATAATAACATCTCCTGTATGGTAACTTTTGATGGACTTTGCTACTTGACGATTGAATATTGCATGTAACCCATGTACATGATGTACAAAATGAGTGGCCAGGTATTCAAATCATGATTCATTCCCAACAGCATAAATAAAACTTTATTCTAAATGTACAGACCTACACTGTACATGTACAATTTACACTGCATACGATGTGCACAAAGAAAGTACAAAATATGTACATGTATGTACAGCATGTACTTCAAATTTACATTGTACAAAGTTAAACATTTTGAACATGTACACCCTGTACATGTACTTAATATCAAATTTGAATTCCATGTACATGTACATGTGTAGATTTGGTCTAATCCAATATTTTGCAGAACTGAATGTGGGAGATACAAGTTTGAAAACTCACAAAATTCTTTTTCATCCTTACAGTAACTCATGCTTCACTTTTTATGATTTCATCCTATGGATACATGATACAATGTACATGTAAAGTTGTACAATGAACATATCAAATTTTAAAAATATTTAACAAATCAAACAAGAGCAAGTACATGTACTTGTACATGTACTTGCACATAATTTGTTTTAAAGGAAACCAAAACCTTCATACTAAGTTACTTTTATTGTAAAGTTTATATATATTTAAAAAATATCAGTGAAAATTTGAACAAAATCGGGCAAGGAATAAGGAAGTGAGAGCTTTTTTGAATGACTAGTCACTAAAGGGAGGTATTCAATTTGATGACATCATCTGTGAACAACTCTCCATGCCTTTTGTACATACATGTAAAATTTCACAATTTTTTTGTTTTCTTCATATTTATTTGTGTTCTTGATCCGACTTCATAACATGTAATTGAAGTAGAATATCATTTTGCATTCTATATCTTGCTTTCAGGGGAGTAGATTATCTCAATCACAAGAAAGAAGGAAAAACATGAAATTTGATGTACAAGAGGCATGGAGAGTTGTTTACAGATGATGTCATCAAATTGAATACCGCCCTCTAGTGACTAGTCATTTCAAAAAGCTCTCACTTCCTTATTCCTTGCCTGATTTTGTTCAAATTTTCACTGATTTTTTAAAAATATCTTTGACTTTACAATAAAAGTACATTGTAACTTAGTATGAAGGTTTTGGTTTCTTTTAAGCTTGGAGGGTGATAGCTCATATATTTTAACACAAAACTAACTACATGTACAGTGTACCTTCTAAATCTTAGCATACAATAGAATTAGAAAATTGCAGAAGTCTCTAGCTACAGTGTACATGTACATGTACAGTATTGCTTGAAATAAAGTAGACACATTAACACCAACCTAAGACCAAGTCACACCAAAGTCTATGGAATAAAGCATGCAGTCAGGACTCAGGCGTGACACAGTGTGAGAGTGTCTACTTTATTTCAAGCAATGGTTACTAAGCAATACCGGTACTGTGTACATATTGTACATGTATATCCACAAATGGACAGGAACTCTGCTTGACCTCAGTGTGACCCTATGCTCAAAACACTTGAAAAGTACTTCATGAAAAAGAATTTCGATCTGGTACTCCTAGTAGTTCCAGAGAAAAAATAGTACTTTCTGATATATGTTTGAAAAACCCAGAACAGAGTATTCTAGTAACAACAAAGTACATGTAATGTACATGTAACAGAATTTATGAAGCTTCAAATAAATGAAGCTTACAGTTTAGGTACATGTATATTTACACATGTACATGTAATAACATCAAGCACATCCATAAATATAATAAAGCTTAATCACATACATTTGAAGGAAAGCAAATCAATTTTAGAATGAATGCCAAAGTTATATTTTTTATAAGACCATTAGCCCTTTAATTTCTTAATCTCTGTGACATAAGTAATTTAGAAGGAAATTACAACATCTTTCGGGAAGTCAGGTAACTTTTTTGTACTTATACTCTCATTTTGTATTTAGTGTATTTTCACAGCTTTTTTGAGAGATACAGTGTACAGTACTTGTATGTACGATGTAGCTCACCTTTTCCATAGAGTTTTACTGATGTCAATTACTGTAAACAATGGGAATTTAAAGTATTATTACATCTATTTTTAACTATTATTTTTAATTTCAACAGTTTGACATAAGCAGACTGAAAAAAGAACATAAAAATTGCCTGTAAGCTTCTTTTTTATCAAATTGTTTGTAAATTCATCTTTTATTGAATTATCTAAAATTTTCTGAAGTAGAACCTAGACCTACCCTGTAAAAATGGCTAGACTATGTGTAACTTAGACCCCTGTTATACATCTGAAAGTGGACTGAGGCCAGCCCCGGAGTCGACTCGACTTTTGTGTAACACCTACTTTTTTCGAAAAGCCGGACTGAGGCCAGGTGGACTCAGTCCACCTCTGGATGTAGTTTGAGGCCGGCCTCAGTCCCGCAATTGGTAGGTGTAACACCAAAGTGGACTCGGGGCCGGCATATAAGTGGAAGTGACGTAACTTGTCATCATTATCAACATAATATATCGGGCGCGCTTGCTACCTTCTCTTACGTTATTCTTTGTTTTTATCATTCTATCACTCTCTCTTTCTGTTTTTCCTTATGTTATTCTTTGTTTTTATCATTCTATCACTCCCTCTTTCTGTCTTTCCTTGTTATTCTTTGTTTTTATCATTCTATCCCTTTCTCTTTCTGTCTTTCCTTATGATATTCTTTGTTTCTTCCTTCTATAACCTTCTCATTCTATTCTCTTCTCTTTCCTTACGTTATTCTTTGTTTCTTCCTTCTATTACCTTTTCTTATGTTATTCTTTGTTTTTATCATTCTATCCCTTTCTCTTTCTGTCTTTCCTTATGATATTCTTTGTTTCTTCCTTCTATAACCTTCTCATTCTATTCTCTTCTCTTTCCTTACGTTATTCTTTGTTTCTTCCTTCTATTACCTTTTCTTATGTTATTCTTTGTTTTTATCATTCTATCCCTTTCTCTTTCTGTCTTTCCTTATGTTATTCTTTGTTTCTTCCTTCTATTACCTTTTCTTATGTTATTCTTTGTTTTTATCATTCTATCACTTTCTCTTTCTATCTTTTTGGAGTCCACCTAACGTCAGCTCGTAAAAAGGCGACGTGAGGCCGGCCTATGTGTAGACGCAAAATTGCGGGCCCGAGATCATGTGTACCAGGGGTTTGATGATCTCGAGACGGCTTCAAATTGCAGGCGTGAGGACGTCTGTGGGGCCCGCTTTAAAAGCCTAGGCATGTGTAACAGGGGTCTATGTTTTTATGTTATACCATGAATTTCGGTGTTATTTTGATAGAAGATATTAAAATAAGATCTATTATCTTTCCAATCATATTTTTTTTAATCAAACTAGAATCTAATAATGTCTAGTTTTTTAAAAAATGGCAGAAATTTTTACTCCGGTATCTGGCTAAAATTGCTAGTATTATCCCTCCCATTTGCGTACTGTACACTGTAGGTACCATCTGTGCATGGGGAAGGTTGACAAACGGCAGTTTTATTAAAGTATTCCCCATACCAGGCGGTTTAATATTTCTGTCTAGATCTACATGCAAGATCTAAGATAGACCCTAGATCTAGACTTCTACGTTTTTCTAGACTTAAATAAATCAAAGGGAGAAAAATTTTTCATATTTTCCATCAATAAATCAAACACCTCAAAAGTTTTTCTTCATCATTTGAAAGGAAAAAAAAGTATCACAAATCATTAATGTCAATTGTGATAACCAGAGTTCAGATTCTTTTTTTAGACTACATCAGAAGTGTCAAATGATGAACAAAAGTATTTTTTTCATTAAATTAATTACAAAATAATATACAAAAGAGAAACAAAACAAACAATAATCATGATAATCTAGACTAGTATCTACGTACGCTCTATCCATGTTGCTTAATTGGTGATTCAGCGAGCTGAAGAGAAGGGACGAAGAACAATTTGAAGGGTTCTACTAGCTTCTTGTTTCTCGACCAAGTAAACTCATTCAGTATCAGTCACAGCAACATAACTATCAAAGCAACATGTACATGATGATGTTGCTGCATGCAGCTGCACTCTATACAATGCGAAGGATCGGACCGGGAGTTCTCCAAATCTCTCACGCCAAAGTTCAGGGCACAGTCAGTGCAGTGCAGAGGATCGAGGAGAGCCTGTGTCGAGTTCTCGTTACAGCCGATCGATGATGTTCCGTCTGTCAATTCCATGTAACTTTTCCAGCATATAATCCGTCTTCTCGGGTAATACACAAAACCATCACTTCAGACATTCAAAAGGGAAAGAAGAACTACCCCAACCTTCAATTTAAAGTCCCCGAAAATGCCTTTCTCTTTCATAGGTGTGGTAGTTTCGCTCAGCTAAAATATAATAGAGTCTAATAATAATAATAACAAATACGGATTATGGTATCTCTCCTGCGAAAAAAAATCTAGAGAACTGCGCTGAGAGTTTTTAGAGGGGGGCGGAGGGTGGTTTTGTTTTCCTCGTGTTTATAGGCCTAGATACTGTACCGCCACCTAATCGTTATTCCAAATAAAATGGAGCCACAATGAGTAACAGAGCTTTATGAAGTAGGGGCTCTGGGGGTTCAAGGCACCCCCATCTCAAAGAAATTATAACAACATTTAGGAAAAATTGAGCAGTGGCATATCCGGGGCATATCCAAGGGGGAGTATATTGAGGGGGGCACATGCCCTAGGCGACACTTGAAAGGGAGCAAAAAGGCAGAAGAGAGAAAGACAAAAAAGGAGAATAGGCAGGAAAAAGATGGTTCTACCTTCTCAATGATAGCACCCACAAGGTAGGGTAACGTGCAATAGAAATTATGTTTTAAAGAGTTTAATAAAATGAAAAATTGCCTAAAGCTGAATCCCTTTTTGCTGCCTTAATTGCTTATGTTTTTTCAGGACTTCTTTAATGATGCGCCCCCAGTAAAGTTCATAGTGTATAAATAACATTTTCCAGGATTCAACATTTTGAAAATCTTCCATCCCTAATTAAACTCTTTGCCCTGGCGTATAAGTTTATAAGGATAATTATATCATTTTCAGGGTAAAGGGCATAACATATACACTTTCGAAGCTTCACCATCAAATGAAGTCCAAAGTTGATTTAGCCTTGCTCAATTATTCTATTTCTTATGTATATTTATTTTTTGAGGGGGGGGGGTTAAAATCTCAAAGCATGTAATCAAAAGCTGTGGTGAAAGGTGAAGGCAGTTTCCTTCTTCCTCTATTTTTCTTTAAACAATTTTTCCCCCTGTAACATCCCTTTTCAATGCATGTATGTACTAGAGGTAGTAAAAATTAAATTTCAGGTAATGCATAAATTCATTGCAAAATGATGGTCTGCTTTCTTCAGTTACCTAAAATTCTATCTATTCTATGATATTGCTTATCTTTCCCGATATCTTTATGCTTGATAGACACTTACTCTCATATTAAAAATACCAATACCTGCCTCTCACTCATTCTCTCATCCTACACCCCCCCCCCCCCCCCCCCCCCCTCCCCCCCCCCCCCCCCCCCCCCCCCCCCCTTTCTCTCTCCTCTTTCTATGTCCGTCTGTTTGTCTCTCACCCACTCTCTCTCTCCACCTCTCCCATTCTCTTCTCTCTCTCTCTCTCTCTCTCTCTCTCTCTCTTTCCTACCACATCTTCACAAAATAAAGCCAGGACATCAGGCATAAAAAGTTGTCATAAAACATGGTGCTAAAAAACAAAAGAGTATGTGTATCAAATAGGTCAATCTGTAAAAGTTCAAAGTCAGACTGGTTGTTTCAAGGAGCTTCTTTTCAATAAGAATGTTCTCATGGAAGAGGCCACTGAAGAAAAAAGAAAGAAATGTTTTGACACATAATAAGTACAATTGTAATACCAATCAGTTGCTGTTTAGTCATACTAAAAGAATATGTACATTTATTCATATATATTACATAAAATAATAAAACATATTAAACATATTGAAAAATTAAGTCTTTTCCCCTCCAAAATACAAGTATTTTCAGAGCAATTTTAACCCGCTCCAGTCACTATGTTTGTTTGTTGTTGTGTTTGTGTGTTTTTTTTTGGGGGGGGGGGGACAGAACAAAAAACAAAGAAAAGGGAAAATGTCAATCAATCTTTCCATATCCTGATCACTCATAAACTTACAAGAGTCACTTATACCCTGGAAATACTGGTTAAAACTTGTTATCTTTCTTTCTCCATTACTAAATTTGTCAAATATAGACAAGAGATGGCGCTAATTCAATATCCAAACTTGAGCCATTGGTATAGCATGTTTGGCAAACTTTTTCCACCTTAGGTGACAGAATAGTGCTTTTTGCTATGCTAGGCAGGCACAAAATAATCTATGAGCCATACTTTAAGTATTAACTCACTAAAAATGAGCTGGTCAAACCATAACTTTAAATGATTCTTGTTAATATGACAGCAGCAAAGAGCTTTGACCTGCTAACACATGTTTTTACTGATATACTATTTCATCGTTCTTTTCTTCCTTTTTTTGCATCCTTAACAAAAATATAGATGTATAAAAGGTAAGGTGAGATTACAGGTTTGCAATTTAATTTGTTTGGTTCACTTGAAATTATTTTCTCCCTAAATCTCAAATTTTGAGTAAGAGAAAGAGAAAAATATGAAAAATTGTAATACAATGCAGCCAGTGAAATAAATTTTCTGTTTTTTTTTCTCACTTTTTTGTCTATCTCTTGCTTTATATTCTGAATATAAAATGTCTGAAAATTTGTACACAGCATATTCCTTCTAAATATATTTGGTTACACCCACGTTCGTCAATGTGGTCTTACTGTGGATTGCATTACAGGGTCTGCGGTTCGAGTCCCGCCGTGGCACTAATGTCCTTTGGCAAGATATTAATCTATATTTGCCGCTCTCCACCCAGGTGTTAAATAGGTACTAGTAGGAAGTAATTGGGAGCCTAGCAGAGCAGGGGTGATATTTGGAGCACCTTGAGTACCTTGCATGGTGGATGTATAAATATCCTTTATCATTATTATTATTATTTATCAAATTATCAAGTAGTCTAATTATGATTTAGTCAGATCACCAAAAAGGCTATTATTTCTCTACTAATGCCTTTATATGGTTAATTATTTAGGTACGACAAGGCAGCCCCCAATGATCTTCTTGGATTGTCTCCTAGCAACATAATTCATTTCCCCACATAGATGGTAGAAAAATATGTACCACACACAATGGGCATGAGATGAACTAAAGTTACACGACACAAAATGAGAATTACACCAAACGAATGATAGATGAACTGCGTGTAGACAAATTGGATTAGACAAAATTAGTAAAAGACGAATTGCTTGGTAACCAAAAATTAAAGTACTACCCCCCCCCCCCTTCAAAAAGACTTACAACAAAAACGGTCTTGCTGAATGCATTAACCCATAGCCTGCCATGAGGCTGCATGCACGCTACCTATTGAGTGCCAGGTGCGTGCAAGGGCGCTTTCGTAAGAGCAGTATTGTTCATGCTCATTGGGCTGTGCTGTGTGTTTTGCACTCACCATTCATAGAACCTTCGCATTAATCAGATTATCTCCAAAACAACCTGGCACAGTGGGGATTAGCCCTGTGGCACGATAAGAGTTAAATACTAAGCCCATTATAACTTGATCAGGAGTGTATGGGGAAAAGCATGTTAAACTAAAATCAATAGATGACTTACATATCAATGGAAAGCTTATGAGCCATAGATTGCAATTATATCAGTTATATGCTATTTTAGTGTCTGTCTGAGGAGAAACAGCTCTCTGATAACTCGAAATCTAAAGCTTTGAAAATCGAAAGTTGTGGAGTATGCATATTCACAATGACTTTGCATAAGCATGGCTCACCGCCTCAGCGATATAGGCAAGCCGATCGAGTCCATGTGTTATGTCGTTCCCGTATCTGCATCAAACCCCTATTAACCTGTAATTTGGAGGCTTTGATTTGCTTTTGTGTAATACTGAAAGGGAAAATATGTGTTACTTCTTTATATTTGTATTCTAGGTTCATTTTCAGCTTGCTTAGATATAAAGTCGCATTTTCATAGGATATGGTCTTTAAAGTCTGTCTGCACCAGTTTGGCTAGGAGGGTTTATACCTCCAAACATGGTCACTGTCAGGTAGTTATTTCATCAAATCAGCTTCCAATTATCATAAGGTAAAGGGGATTATGGGGTCCAACAGGCACCTCTTAGGCATTGTTTGCTATATAGAGGGCGCAAGTAGCTACAAGTAGTTCAGTCCCTCTTTATAGCAAATCATCACTTCCAGTACATAAATGCCCACTGAGAGATTTGTTTTCCAGCTGAGATCTATAAGGGTATTAACTCATATACAGTTACATGGAATTAAAACCCTTCTAGCTATACATGGGTGTCTTCACATACTTCACGTAGCTTTATCATAAAAAAATAATGTTCAGAAGAATTTAACTCCTTCATTCCCATCAAAGGCCATTAGTTCTGCTTTCCTTTGTCTTTCTAGACATTTCAGTGATCGCTTCAGCAGCCAGTCTTCTAGTCCATGGAACTCTGAAGATAAAAACAAGGGTAAATTGTATTTCATTCATGCACTATAAATAGTAAATCTACATTCAAAACTAATTTGGCAGGTAATGAAAACAACTTCAGGCTATGCATAAGATGAGCAATATATGCAAATATTCTTAGGTAATCAAACCAAAGTCTGGTTGGCAATTTTACAATTTCAAAAAGTTAAATGGAGTGTAATGTTCTTTCAATCTGGGAGGGGGGAGATGCTTGAAGACAGGATGTAATATGCTTAATTGAGGTTAGCGCATTTCATTTCATTTCATTTCATCTTTATTTTGTTGCTCCTGTGTATTCATTCAAAGTCATACATACCTTCATTTGTGGTGTCTTCACCCTGTGCAATTTCATAGAGTGTACATACGGTGTTTGTCATTCCACTATTGCCGGCCTGAAAAAAATTTAATGAGACAATATGTCATAGATTAAATTAAC
This sequence comes from Hemicentrotus pulcherrimus, assembly GCA_003118195.1. Taxonomy (NCBI): domain Eukaryota; kingdom Metazoa; phylum Echinodermata; class Echinoidea; order Camarodonta; family Strongylocentrotidae; genus Hemicentrotus; species Hemicentrotus pulcherrimus. Next base: position 2,403 of record BEXV01000558.1, on the reverse strand, counting down.
GGTGCATGATCTGAATATTCATCAAATGGTTTTACAGAAACAATTTGATACAAATTAAAATATTTCTAGCCCTTTTGGTGCTGTAGGCAGATTTAACTGTCAATAATCTAA
>BEXV01000557.1:184435-203545 GCA_003118195.1 Hemicentrotus pulcherrimus | reverse complement strand
TTTGTATATTTTCATGGCTACTTCAATATACATGTAGATGTAAATGTATGTTGGGTGTTTCCAGGATTACCACACATGAGAAGATAATGGAAGAGAACAAAGCTAGAATATCTGTGTTGCAATGTTTGGGTCTTATGAAGGTTGTTTTTACAACCTTGATCAGTTACATTGTTCAGAATCACAGCTGCCCCAGAAATAATCAAGGTCGATCAAAGTCCAGATGTGAAAAGAGAAAATACAAAAAATTTCATCGATTAATTTTCTGACATTTTGACTTTGATGATGTGCAAAATATAACGGAACATGATTGATGTAGATATCAGTCGAGTTATTCACTTGTTTGCATTTTTGTACCAAAATAATTGCCTTGTTATAATTTTGTACAGATTTTTTAAAGTTTGTTTTGGCAAAGTTGCAGAAAACACGATGTGATTAAAAACCTTGATTGGAAAATTATTTGAATTTGGGAGAAATCTTGTTATAATTCTCTTTCATTTTGCTGACTCTGATAATAAAGTTTATATCTCCTCAGTTGTGAGTCATGAATTGTTATACAGGGAATGAAAATAACATGCTATGGCATAGTGGCATACACTCTAGGGCTTTTTTCATAAATATGCAACTATATAAAATTATAAAAATGCAGTCAGATTTGCTATCATTTAGAATCGCATATTTGTGACCTGCGTTTATTTGGTGCATTTAAACAAAAACTTTTGTATGCAAGAGTGCTGTACCATCATGTCATTTTTATTTTTCAATGAATTTTTTTGAAGACATTGCACATTATAGTGCTGATATCCATATCAGTGCAACAAAATTCCTACAAATTATTTTCATAAAAAGGGGCATCAAACAATTCCACACATAATAGCCTTCTATTTGAAGTGCATGATAGGACGAATAAGATTGTGACACATCGTGCAAGATTATGCTCCGCTTCCAGTGCATGGCGTAAGTATTTACACAGGGTGGGAAGGAATGCTATTGTGTTTGCCCAATAATAGGTACTATCCCAAGGAAAGATATTTATGTTATATTCATGATGTAATCTAGTATTTTTGTTGAGAGATATAATTTCATGTATGCTCTGTCGTTAAGGGTTATGAGGAAGTTGACCTCATTTATTTGGGCTTAATGATCTCGTTACGAGCTACTTGTACATATGAACTTATATATTTGGATGATGATAAGTTCAGAATTGTGTTTCAGAAAGTTTGGGAAGTTCCCAGAAGAAAAAAAGGAGCTTTGTTAGAGCACCACAGCGCCTAGAAACAATGCATTAGGCGCATTATTAATGTGATCTATTATTATTATTATTATTATTTGCATTTTCCCTGAAATTGGGCATGAAGTATATATTTGTGTGCTTCCTTTCCAATGGGAATTGAAATGTGGTTAGGAGCCAAATTATGGAACACAAGGTAAATAGATACATTTGGTAGGTAGTGCTCAACTCAATGTCCAGTTCTCATTGCAGCTCTGATCGTCTGCTCTATCTGCGTTTAAACATTACACATTCAAGCATGTATGTTACCTTTATTTGATAAGCGTTGAAATGGACCTGGTTGTTCATCCATTGTCATCTAATAGTAGTAGTAGTAGAAGTAGTAGTAATAGTAGTAGTAGTAGTAATAGTAATAGTAGTAGTAGTAGTGTAGTAGTATTATGAGTTATAGTTGTAAAAGTTCCAAGTTCGGTTGCAACTGCGAGTTGTTATCGAGTACATTACATAGTTGAATATGGAGTATTGACATTTGTTGAACTGTATATTTGAAGCTTTTGTTCTATGATTCAAAAGCATGTATGTAAATCAATTATGGATATATCTGTGTATATAACTCAGCTGGCCTGAGATTTAAAATATAAGTTTATAATTTGTATTTTCATTGATGCACTCATGTCATGTGGATTATATATTTTCATAGTTGGATAAAATGGTACATTTATTGGGCAACTTCTTCATTTGTGAGGCTAGGATTTTGTTTGAAATTACATTTTACTTTAATTTGATATTATGTTCACCCAGAAGTTCTGTTTGTAAACTCAATTCATCCTCTATATATATGATATATAGTTATATGAATATATTAATGAGTGGTATACACGAACCTGCTATTGGTATTGTTTTGTATCACTTCATAACAGTAATTTGATTATTACATTTGTTTTCAAAACTTTGATTGTTGACCTGATCTACCAGACAAATGTCTTTGTACACGCTTCACTTTGCAAGTACATCCTATATTCCAGTATTGCCTGGTATATTTAACATGTTGCGTGTCATGTGCCTTCAAAGTAGCAGGAATTTGTTTCTTGAATAACCTTCAGTATGTATTATGTTTCAGGGATTCAGGGCTATTGATTATATATCAGTGTATTCTGTTCATCAAAGTATTAATAGGTCACTAGGTGTTAACTTGAATGCCCATCTTTGTGCTACGGTTTGCCTTGCGGTTAGTTTGTGGGTTGATCAAGCAAGATCTATGAATTATGATCACATACTGCTACTTTTCAGATTGCTATATTATTTTTTGATCCCATGACCTTTTGAAGAAGTTGATAATTATTAAAGTATTTACAAATATATGAATGTTGATTGTTTTTTGTTTGCCTTCTTTTCAGCAGGATGCATTTTAATTTAGGATGTTGTTGGAGTGTAAGTTAGCCTGTGAACGTTACCTGATTGTAAGAACTTTAGGAATTATGAATGGAAAACAAAACTTCATATAACAAATGAAAGGGCGATTAGATTAAACTATTGATTAATTGGGTTGAATTATGTATGGTTATGACTGGTTGATGAATTGATTGGTTTGTTGATTGATTGATATGTTATATTGGTTGGTGGATGGACAGATGGATTGATTGATTGGTTGACTGATTTGTTAATTGATTAAATGAATGATTGATTGGTTAATGAATGGATTGATTGATTGGTTTATTTTTGATGATTGATTGATTGGCGAGTTGCTTAATTGATTGGTCGATTGAATGATTGGTTTGTTGATTGATTGATGTATTGGTTGATTTTTTTAATTTGTACTGATTGGTTGGTTGATTGGTTGGTTAATTAGTTGATTAATCGATTGATGGATTCTAACATTGATTGATGTTTGATGGATTGATTTATTTTTGATTGATGAATTGGTTGATTGGTTGGTCGATTTATTGATTGATTGATTTGTCACAAAAAAGGTGACATTAAATTATACAATTTCATCTTTTGACACTTCACAACACAAAAGTAGCAACAACATCAATAAAAAAACACATAATACCTGTGACAAACACGGTCATAAGTTTTAATAAAAATTCAACCCTTTTACAAGCCAGTCCTCTGCTCATGCGCGTAATTTAAATGTAATACAAATTTTTGGTATTATATGGGGTCATGAATTTGGTTCAAATGAACATATTGGAAGCATATGCGATCCGACAATATTCAGTAATCGTTGTCGCGGTTGAAATTGAGTTTAAAATTATGAAATTGTAAATAATAAGCTCTATGGCCCGAATTCACAAAGGAGGTTTGTCGACAAACCTAGGTTTATGTGCGTCATTACGCGTTTTGACGCATTGCAAAAACCTAGGATTGTACTTTTCGACAAAACTCCTTCATGAATTCGGGTCTTCGTGTTGTATAGCTCCCTCTTATGGTCAAGATATTAATTAATCCATAAAACAATGTTTCTTTACTAAAATCTACCGATTGGCTTTTTTCGTTTGGTAATTATATTACAACTACATATTCTAAGATGTTCATGGTTCATGGTCGCAGCTATAAGTGCTATTTGGATATTCAATTTTACTCGAAAGCAGAAGTGTTTCAGGAGCTAAATTTTCTAGTGCTTATGAAACATCCACAGGGGCATCCAAATATATCAAAACTGTAAAGAATCTCCATCTAGCCAATTTTCAAAATTTCCCAAAACTTTGTATTACCTTTAACATTAACGTACACGAATATAGGGTTCGTAACAGATTGGTTGAGTGAGTGGTTGATTGGTGGTAGTTTGATTGGTTGATTGATTAATTAGTTGGTCGCAGTCATCGGCAGCAATAGTCCAGGTAGTTGTCCTGATCTACTGGAGTGCATTCAAGATTATGTTCTAGATCATGACCAGACGTATCGTAAGGGAGTAAAAATCTTGCTCCTGCGACATTTTTTTTTTTCCGCTATCAATTCCCTACATGTACAGAATTCCTAACTTTAACCCTTAACCCTAACCCTAATCTAATACCCAATCACGCTCAAACCCTGTTATGATTGTGACGAACCTAATCTAAGCGCAATAATTGTCGCCATACCAAATTAATGTCGGGGCACCGTATCTTAATATTTTCTTGTTTGCCTAAGAAGACAGCCTTCTAATTACTGAACAAAGTCCACGCACCCTCGAACACCAGAAACAAAAGCCTTTATTTCCGAATTATAGTTTCAGATCGGTTTTTGATATAGGACAGAAGGCCATTAGCGGTAGGATAGTAGATCTGGTTAGGTATAGGAAGTATTGATAGCAAGCTATAGGAGGGAATCAAGACGGTCTTAGGATGGGCTTTAATATCAAAAGGAAGATTGGAGAGGAATGGGCAGATGCCAAGTTCACGTAAGTCTGAGATTTTCGCCCATTTTATTTTGTATTCATATTGTTTAATTCGCTTCTGGAATTAAATATCTCACCTAATTCATATTGACAAGACTAGTTTTTAATACAACGATGTCATACAATTAAATTTAAACAAAATGTAGTTCAAAAGATGTTTTATGAATTTTGATCAGTTTGCTTTTTATATCTTTTCAAAACCGTAAAAACTAAACAATATTATTATTTGATTATTTTGTTTCATACCATTTTGATCGATCATTTTTGAAGACATCGAGTTTTAGTGCTGTGTTTGTGTTTTTTGCTATGAAGATTTAGTATTTTATTTTCTATTATATATGCCAATCCTGTTCTAAATCCAGTTGCTTTTTCATCTTTCAACTAGTAAGAGCAAACAGGACTCTTAAAAATCACAATATAATGAACATTTCAATTAAAGAAAAAGAGTCAAATATGAACTACAGAAATTAAAAAGGAACTATTTAATCCCTTGAGAAAGTAGACAAACGTCACAAGTGGTCACAAGTGGTCAAAGCATGTATTATAAAATACAAATGGAAATGGCTACGCCATGACCTCGTTATATCATTGCATTTATGGCTTGTACGAGGTAAACAAGAAGGAAAGAAAACGTGACATTATTGTCTTGGTTGATCATAAACGAGTATAAAAGATCATAAATGCTTTAATTGCTCTGATTAGATGGGTTAATCATTCATTTCGGAGAGGTTAAGTGGTTCATTCGTTAGTTTGCTTCGTTTACAGCCTTACGAAACGGACACCATAAAATCATTATCTGTGACTTGATGGTTTTGCATTATTTATAACTCAAAGTCCATAATTCTATATCTCTCTGGCCAAAAGTCATATAGTATTGTCATAACATTTTTCTCATTTAAGAAAATCTTAATTAAAAAGCTATCACTTCCTTGAATGGTTGGACAATACATTTTGTTACATCTATATTTGTAATGATAATGTGACTCATAGAACATTGTACAATCATTCCACACGTACCGTATGACAAAAAAGAGGGAATTTCAAAGAGGGAAGGAGAGAGAGAGATAAAGAGGGAGGGGCGGCAAACATGGATACGAACTAAAGATGATACAACCCCTTTCCCCTCACCCAACTCGGTGGACTTAGTCCTCACATTTTTCGTTCCCCGCCCCGCCCAAATATCTGAGTAATCGCCTTATCCACGGGAAGATTATGCTACACCACTGCATGGTCATAACATGTGTTAGAATGACCTTTCTTCAAGTTTAACAAAACCTGTTATTAATATTACAATACCAATTTACATGAAATCAAGTCGATTCGAATTCTATACAGTGTGTCCCACAAAAAAACTAAACCGAGAATAAAAGATGTTTTATCATAACTTGAATCACAATTATGATTTATAAATGACACATATAATTGTAAAGCTTGGATCCTCTTCTTTCATTTGATGCAACTCATATGATGCATTTTTCGTTTCGTTGACGATCAGCCATGCATCAACTTGATGCATGGCTTGAAGTCTTTCGTCTTCTTTGTGCATGGCTGATCGTCAACGAAGATACCGCCCGACAAATGACTTTTTGGTATATACTCTCTGTTCAAATTGTTTTTCATCACCCATGCGTGACACATACATCATATAAGTTGCATCAAATAAAAAGAAGAGGATCTAAGCTTAACAAATATGTGTCATCTTTTAATTATAATTGTGATTAAATAATTATGATAAAACATCGCTAATTCTAGGTAACGTTTGTTCTGGGAAGCACTGTACATGAAAGTTTCGGCGACCTGTGTTTTACTTTTTCAAACATGATTATTATCAATTTAATTATAAACTGTTCAATGTATAGACATACGTACCCTAATCACTCCTGAGGTTAGACACAATCATTATGTAATATTTTACTCATTAGCTTACTTTAATTGATTTGATAATATTTTATAATTTTATTGTGGCACATTGCTATTCATATAATTATGTATCAGGCTCTACAATTTTTTGTAAATTATTTTCAACATTTTTATCTATCTTTTTGTATTATTATTTTTATTTGAAATCCAACCTTACGTTTTGGTTGCAGTACAGAAATGATCATAACAACCAGGTCAAAACTACATTTGACAAAACTAGTCCGAACATATAAAATTAAAAGGGCCAATTACAAATAAAATGGAAACTATATATGAGAAGGGTGTGTCTCATGTAGCTCCTATCAAAAATGCAAAGTTTCCAAAAATGTTTGAATATTTTTTTCTTACATACCCTTTGTCACGAAATAATTGTGATGTATTTATATCTTCTCCATGGATAAAGTGTATATCTTCTCAGAACTTTTTTGATCAGTTCTGAGAAGATTATGAATTTCATCTATCAAGACTAAATTGTCACTATTATTTTCTTGAACAGAGGAAAGAAAAATCTATTTCAACTTTCAATTCAAAACAAAAAAGGTTAAAAAAAAAAGGCTCACTGTCATTTTTAGTTGACATACTCAACAAAAGTTCAAAAACTTTTAAAAATACAATACTTTTATCGTTATTGCAGCTATACTGAGTGCTTGTTTCCCCCCCCCCCTCCCACCTTAGTATTTTAATCATTTTTCCCATGCCTGAATGACTTTATGACACAATAGGAAATTTGTGAAATATAGCAGCTCATGTTTTGTTGTATTTTTGATAACTTGTGCAATGTATTTATGTCTTTTAATTACAGAATCCAAGTCCTATTTCTATATTGCTATTTTTTTACATGTATATTTATTTATAGGTGTAATTTATTGTGCTTTACATGTAAACATGAATATTCCAGCCATGGCTGTCTTTCATGTATAATTGTATTTGTATGAACCATGTTTGTGCTATAATAAAATATTTTTTTTAATTGAATTGAATTGAGCAGTGTAAATAACAGTGTATATAATACACAGCAATATACCCTTTATATAGTAAGACAAAATATAATTTCGGGAACAACTGAAGAATACATTCACCACAGAAGAGAAACACGAACTCTACCCCTAATCCTAATCCTCGGATTAGGGGGTAGAGTTTTGATATTTGTGACGAAATTTTCGTGACATAATGATCTATTATCGATAGATAAGGTTCATATCTTTCCACAAATTTTTGGATCAGTTCTGAGAAGATTATTAATTACATCGATCAAGACTGAATACTATTTTGGGAACAACTGAAGTGAAACACGAATTCTACCCCTAATCCTAATCCTAACCCTCTACCTTCACCCTAACCCTAACCATTACCATGCACTGTAGGCCTACTGATGTGTAATGGGGTGTTCTGCATTTTAAGCATCATCTTGTTTGATCCCTCCATCATCTTGATCTTTCCCCCATCTCCTCATCCAGCCTTAGCCAGCGGAAACCATGTGAGATCGCCACCGCTCTCTTCCTCATCGTTCTCCTGGTCGGCAGCGTGGTCATGGCTTTCATCTTCACCATCGTAGCACCGCCGGGCAGTCTCGGAAGCAGCAGCAGTGGCAGTGCTTCTATCTCCCGTCATCTGGTCAGCAACCAGCAGCAACGCGTACCCACGCTCTACAAAGTAGGCCTATGCGAAGTCTGGATTTGTTTGTTTGTTTGTCTGGTGTGCGTGTGTGTAACTATGTGCGTGTGCGTTGGTGTGTATGTGTGTTTATTTTATTCAATTGTTTGTCTTTGTTTGTATTTACACATATTTTGGAGAAATATCACCCTTTTGACCAAGTGTGAGGGTGTGTGCGTGCGCGTATGCGTACAAAAAAAAAAGATATCTGATATTAAGTCCACGTGTTGGCATAAGATGACGCAAAAAATGATGAAGAAGAGAAGTTTCATGCTTAAAATCCTACAGTTTTTATTAGGCAACGAATTTGTATACATCTTTATCAACAGAAGAGATTATGACAAATATCAAGAATAATGATCCTTTAGCGTATAGCTATAAGAAATTAATGCGCAAATAGTTTACAAGTAAACGCATTATAATTTTAACTCAAGAAATATTTTGGTTAAAGTTTGAGCACGTCGCATAATTAGGTAAAGAAAATGCACTTTACCGCAAATGATTGATGAAAAGCGCCTGCAAAGTAACTAGGCCCATAACTTAGGAATGCTACAAATATATACATTATAGGCCTGAATAATTATATATCATAAGATAATACACTTTTGTACGAAATGGCATCTGGAAAATGAATGGGGGTGTTACGTCATTGTAAACGAAATGGAATTAAATATTATACAAATAATGAATATAAGTTCAATAGAACGTGAATTTTTCAACGAATGAACTTATATTCGCACTTTTCGCTTCAAAAATAATGCACGCGGCTATATTGACTATGCAAACTATATTAACTTTTTTTACACACGGGTCAGGCCTGCGGAGTCACCCCTCAAGTCTAGACTCGCATTTTCCCTTGTGTGAACAGCAGGCCAGCAAGGCGGGCCATACTCATATTTATGTTCCATCAAAAGGGGCCGTAAAAAGCGGGGTGTCTCCACCCATCGCGCGGTCCCCAACACAGCCATCAGGGTACAGATGCCTTCAAAGGACGCCACATGTGGCAGTCCTTTATGTCGACGCACACATCTAAAAGTCCCTATTGAGAGGCAAGGACTAATGTCACCGGTTCAGCGTTGAGGGTGTGTTATTGGGCGCGCGACAAGGAAACGGTCCAGATTGTGGACTCCGCGATCGCGTCCAAATGGGTTCGTGCCAACGTTCGTGCTATAATGCGCGCAGCGTTGCTTGGTTGACGCAAAAATAGTGGTCAATATAACATCTAAAATGACTGGGAGTGAAATATGCCAATTACGATATTCGCAATCAATTATGACATAGACTACTTAAAGAGAATATACGAAAAGGGTTAAGGTCACCGTGATGCTCAGAGAAAAAGGTAAAGGAAAGGATTGAAGAGAGAGGGAGACAGAGAGCATGGCGACCATGCATTTCTGGGCCCAAACACCCTGCGAATACCAATCTAATCATCGTACACAAGGGCAATGTACTAATAGAGCATAAAATCCAATCGTGTTGTTTTCACATTTTCTCGTTTGTCAGTTTGATAGCGAGTATAAAATAAGAAAGTGAACCGTGATGAGTGTATAGTTTTTAAGAGGAAGCTCATGTTGATGATGATTTTGTTTTTCAACTTGAATGTTTAACTTTTTTCTGTTTATTGTATAACACTACCTATTAAGGGGTAATAACTGTAAGCAATGGGATGAGAGTGGTGTTTTCACCGTGGCCATGACGGGGAAAGAGAGGTTGCGTGTCCTTCGATTCAGAGAGTGGGAAAATACACCGTAGAAAAGGTTTTCCAAGTTTGAGAGACCCATGCTAAATTGACTATTCCTTGCTTTTGGATGGTTTGAGGCCGTATGTCTGTGCCTGCGTGCCTGCGTGTTTGTGTGTGTGTTTCATGTGAGTGAGGGTGTGCTTGGGTGTGTGTGTGTGTTTGACAAAGTCAGGAAGTAAATTCCATAGATATCGTGAGGTTCAGGAGGTTTGATGAATTAACTTGATTTTACCGGGGTTGAATTATGAGAATTAGAGAATGAATATATTTTGATTTTTTAATATCTTCCTTGTATATTTTCACAAAATTTTAAGGGACCCAACATATCTGTGCCCTCCTTCCTCCTTCTCCTTCGATTTCAAATGAGGAGGAAGGAGGGCACGGATTTGCTGGCCCCTTACCATCCACCAGTCGTACATTGATTGATATTTGCTAACAGAGCAAGGGTAAAATTGGAACGCTTCGAGCACCTTGTGTAGTGGATATTTGCGCTATAAAAATATTCAACAAAATATAAGTTATTAAGATACAGTTAAATGCAGCAAAATCGAATATACACATTTTTTTACAATTGATTGTAAGTCGACTTTTATGTTACAGGGCCGACTAAGGTGACCCAGTATTGGTTATAATGCTAACAACTGTTAATATAATGTTGAAGAATTAAAATGGAGGCTGTCAAAAGTGAAGATATAGAATGGCCTCAAAATGGGGAGAAATGTTCAAGCATAACTTGAGCTAAGCAGTAGATTATGTATCTTAATATGATAATGTATTTACAAAGAGGGTTGCATTGCATTAATCGTTTTTCCTCTTTTTCTGATATCTTTCTTTTAGCGTTCGGTCGAAGACTCGCCTAAAGAAAAACCTGATTCGGCTCCAAAGTTTGCTAGTGCATCAGGAACCGATGATGCTGTCAGCTGTGTAGAAATCGGCAGGTAATATGAGTTCCAAACTTTGATTTGGTTCTTGCAGTTTAATTCTAATTTTATTGAAATGAAGAGTGTGTAAACATGTTCAATATACATAATTATTCTGAGAGAAAGCAAAGAAAGACATTCGATAATGTTGTACTATTCCAAACATTGTTTGATTTGATATGCTTCTTTCCTGCTACAAAATATTTTCTCCCTTCATACCCGTAATCCCCCCCCCCCACTTCCCCGCCCCCATCTCTCTCTCTCTCTCTCTCTCTCTCTCTTTCTCAGTTGCACTTTTTTTGGATGCAAGTTCTTTCATACCCCGATTGGGAATGTGCATGTTTGTTAAGTTAGTAAGACCTTACATTATTTTTGAGTAATTTTGTACCCGAGATTGTGCAAAATTTACCAAATAAACGGTAACACTTAACTCAACAAACATGCAATGTTACCTTTATTTCTTTTTAAAGTAATTGAAAACACCCATTATTGATAAATCCGACCTTTTTTTTAGAATGCACGTCATTTTGAATTATAGATTCACATTACTTTAGTTACTGAGCTTTATCGTGTATATAATAAGTATATATTGTGAAGTCGATGTTTCCCTTTCAAAGCCTACTCACTTTCCCAAATCTATATCAATTTGGCTAAATTATCTGTACTTTTTTTTTTCTTTACAGTAATATGATGGAGAATGGTGTTACATCATCTCAGGCCGCCAAGGAAATCATTGTATGTCTTGGGAAAATATCCATTCCTGACCTTGGTATGTGTCAAATATTTAGATTTGGGGAAAGAAAAAAAAGTAACCAAAGAAACATTTATAATTACTGGCATGGGGTATTGACTTGGTCTGAATCTTGCCTTAGTATCAAATTGTTTTGATATTTTGTTTCTGCAAATTATTCCACTATTTTCAAACTTGGAATGACAACGGAACGAATTTCCCCATGTTAACTGTATTTTATCGTGTAAGCATATTCTTTTACATTGTAGTAGTAGTATTAATAGTAGTAGTAGTAGTAGTAGTAGTAGTAGTAGTAGTAGTAGTAGTAGTAGGACTAATAGTATTGGTATTATTATTAGTATTAGTATTAGTATTATTATTATTCATTTATTTTTTTTTTTTAATTATTTCATTAGCATTGCTATTATAATGATTGTCAATATAACTTTCATTATTGTCATCATCATCCTTGTTCTTCTTATTATCGTTATTATTATTATTTTTATTATCTCCTCTTCGCAGAAACCATCGTAACGCTGGAACAAGAATTAGCATCTGCACTATTCACAGGTAAGTTTTACCTCGTTCAAAAATGTTCCGTTAACGACATTCTTCAAAATTAATGTCTTCTCCGTCGAAGATATAGGGGTTGTAGACAGAAAGAGAGAGACCAGAAGAGAAAGGAAAGGGTATGAAAGAGAGATTAAAAAAAGAAGGATAAGAGTGAAGAGAAACTGACAGAGGGTGAAAGACATAGAGAGACAACCACAACACACACGATGATATTAATCGTCATTACTTCGCAGAAGTTTACATACGATCCATAATGTGGAATTCACATTCATGTTTTGCTTTAGTCAATAGTTGAAGGCTATGTGCCTAAAATGCCGAAACTTAACTTTGTGGCTAGGCTCTTTTCTAATCAATACCATTATATTTTACGATGACGATTGAAGCGATAATGATTATGGTAAATAGTGAATGTTTTGGCCTGTGGGTGTTGGGGATGATGATGGTGAGAGGACTGATTTTGATTTTGATGATAGAGACCTTGTTGATCATCATGATGATGTGGACTATGAGAACGGTGATGATGACGATGATGATGATGGGGAGTGAAGAGGAGGAGGGGGAGGATACAATGACGAAAGTGACAAGGACGGTAATGATAGTAGTGGTGGTGGTGATGGTGGTGGTGGTGGTGGTGGTGGTGGTGGAGATGATAACGATGAAGACGATGATCATGAACATGATCAAAAATATTGTGATGATGATAGTGACGATGGTTACGCTGAAGATGGCGATTGTGATAATAATGACGTCGAAGGGTGTTCTTTTATTATTTTTGTTTGTATATATATATATAAATATATATATATATATATTTGTAATTTGTTTGCCCGTGATCCTTTTATACGATCATTATATTTCCTTATTGTATTTCATTTTGTTTTGTTATGTCTCATACTTTTCAATTGAAAGTCGAAGAATAGTAATTATTAAGAAAATTTGTATAAAGATGATGACAATTATATCGTTTAAGGTGATATAAAAGCAAACATCCTAATCGTTTCATATCTTTGCAGGTAATAGAGATGCTGCGGTGGATATCCTGCACAAGATTATTCAGCATGACGTCATTGCCGAGCCGAAATGAACATGAAGTGATTCCCCAATTTGTGTTCGTCTAGTGCGTGTTTTTTAAAGTTATTTAACTCTCCTGCGTTCATAATTTTGTACAAATATAAACACGATTGCAAAGACTTAAAAAAATATATCACTCTAAGGCAATTTCAAAAGCCTTGTCCGCCATCTTTTGGAAAGTGAAAATATTTAAATCAAGAATCATGTGGAATATAGAATAGGATATTTAAATTGTCCTTGAGATAATTTGTCGAAAGTCTTGTATAAGGCATATTTCAATGCGTCCACTCTACTGGATGTCCATGATTGATTTTTTGGAAGGAAGTAAATAACAGTTAGAATACAAATCGTTTATACAATATAATTATTTTCAGTCACGTTTTATCGACAAATTATGCAAATGGTGAAGTTTATCAAGTAGTCTAGATCTGGTCAGTGAGACAGAAAATTAAGAGACTGCATGTTAAGTGTAATATCAGAAGTCATANCCCCTCCTTCTTCATCACTCGACCCAACCACGGTATCGCACCTATTTGCCGATTCAGGAGGAACACATATTTGAAACAAATTATGACAGTCAGTTCATGAAAGTGTGCAGAGGGGTGCTCGTGCAGGAATTTATTTGACCGTGAAACTTTCTTCTTTAAATATGTAATGATAAACAGATTAGTAGAACATGTAAGAAGGCAATGGCGGATGCAAGGGGTCAAGTGTCACTGGACTCGCATTTTATTTTTCTCTTTCATTCTTTCTTTTTTTTTGTTCCCTTATTTTTTCTCCATTTTTTCTTCTTCCTTTTCTTTCTTTTTTGCTTGTCAGAATGTTAAGAAGATCCCCCCCCCCCTCTTACAAAATTCTGAATCCGCCCCTGAAAGGAAGTCATTTGCATCATGTATGCCATTCCAATAATGTCTTGAATAAATAATATCATTAATAGTAATACATTCCCTTGAGATATGTTTCAATATCTTATACGTCGTGTGTTAATTTCTCTTTCTGCTGATTTAACAATCATTCTGTGTGCTATGCTTCATTTTTAGATATTATAACATTGTAAAACATGATTGATTATAAAAACTTCTTTACAAACGCTTTATTCTATTCTTGTGTGTTTTTAAAGGCTGTAAGAAGAGATTTTTCAATGATTTATGATTTATGAAAACAGCTAAGATTTGTATGTTGGGAGTGATTAAATAAAATAGCAATAATTGTTTTGCAAAAAGAGATTACTTACTTAGCCGTTCATAATTACATTTTATTTCCAGGAGTGCGGTCTTTTTATGGTGATTAGGCATAATCAAGTCATTTCTCGGATAAAAAGTCGGGAGTTGTCCTACGTATAATATGAAGCGTCTACAGTTAATTTAGATATACAGTAGATTTTGGGTACCACCTATACCCTTTTTTTGTTATACACAATTGTATAAATCTTTTCAGAGAGTCGAGTGATGGCGACAAACTAGGCTCAATAACCTAACACATCGATTCTATAAGTCATCATAAACGTAAAACCGAGGTAAACTTTTGTCATGAATTTTCATTCTAGTTTTCTACAGTCATCAAGTTCGCTCAAAAGATTCTATCAGAAGTTCCATTGAAACAAGAAGCTAAATGATCGAGTCGTAAATCAAACAAATAATCATCGACAGGGGCAAACCGTTTCCGAAATGACTTTTTGCAGGAATAAGAACAGAGGCGAACTGGGGGAGAAATTCGATGAGACCGGCCACTTCTATATTGACCGGTCCTCGGACCACAATCGACCCGCTTTCAATCCAAAATATGGAAGGGCTCGGGATAGGGGGGGGGGGGGATTTAACCTTCCTATAACAGGAAAGTTGTTTTTCCACTCTAGAATGCTCCCAAATTATTTCAGGTGATGGCGGCATTCGTGAATTGAACTAACAAAGTTATCTATTTGTAAGGCTTAATCATGCTTCTTTTTTAATACGAAAATGAGTATGGTTCAAAAGAAATGAGATCAACTATAAAAAAATAAGTTACAAGAATTGTAGTTGTAGAATTATAGAGGAGAGAGAAAGAGAAAGATGGGGAGGAGAGACAGACATAGAAGAGGAGAGAGAATGAGAAAGGAGGGAAGAAAGGGGAGAGAGAAGGAGGGGTGTATGCTGGAAATAATCTAGTCATATTTTTGAGATGATTTTGATGATAATGCAGGGGCGTCTTGAGATTGGGTTCTGAGTGTGGCAAGTACCCCCACCCTACCCCAACCCACCCACCCCTTCCTCCAACTTGCTAGAGCCATGTCGGCAAATCTCCAAAGCTGGTGACCTTTGTTCACATACCTCGGCAATTTTTGGAAATCTCGGAGAATTATTTTTGTGTAAGTATTTTGACCGTTGGAAAATTGTTCGCTTGTCGGCGAATTAGCACGACACCCCTTCACTCAAAATGTCTAGCGCTCCTGCGAAATAATAATCATGATGGAAACATAGATAGCAAGACACGTGCAACAGCGTTTTATTCCATTACTCCTCCATCCGTTCGTTTGGTCGTGCTCTTAGTTAGGGCATGGACTTGCTATCTAAACTACAGAAAATGAGGAGAATATAGACTGCTACAATCCTGAGTCAGTGACGAATCTAGGAGTCTCTGGCGGGGGGTGGGGGGGCATTAGTGCGAAAATTTTGTGACACGCAAAAAATAATAAAGGATAACACCTACGTAAAATATAGGAAGGTCATCAGCCCATGGAATCTTACCTGACTCCCCCTCACCCCCCCCCCTCCCCACACCCACACACACCCTCGATCCACCACTGGAATCAAGCAGTTTATATTACACCTGGTTTCTTAATCTTATCTCAGGATCGTTCAACACTAATTTGCCGTCGACACGATGAATAAACAAGAGACACACTTGAACGGCATAATTACCCGTTTATTGACATGAAAACAGTCAAAGTACATCGATTTTAAGTGGCGTAATGAGTCAAAAATGAGACGGGACTGATCAGTAGTAACTAAAATATTTTCTTAGCACAATAGAAACGCAATGAAATAAATACAGGTAACAATCTGTCCCTCGATCTTCCCGTAACAGACTTTGTCTTCCGTAGTATATTAACGTTGGATGCTAGCGAGTAGTATAGTGGAACATTTTTTCCGTTCTTTTTTGAGGAGCTGCAGCCCCCACGCCCCTCACCAGAACGCTAGGGCTGTTTCTGATATATTTACCGTTGGCCAAAGACTGTATAAGACGGGATAATATACATCTAAATACTTCTTTGGTTCAAAAAGGCAAAACTGAGTTGAACTAGGACAAGCTTCTGAAAATATTATATGCTGTTATTAACGGGTATCTGATAACATCAAGATGAGCAGTGTCATTGAAAAGTAAGTATTTGATTTCTCCTCTTTTTTAAGGTTTATTCGGCAATTATTGATTTTTTTATTATGTAACTTCATGTCTTAAGCCAAGGAAATTTATCTTCAATTATATTTCTGTCTAGTCCCCTGTGACAAAACAATTCGACTCAGAAGTAATTAAAACTGTTCAATGTATCTCCAAACTTGCTCAAAATCAATTTATATTACAAATAATCGCACTTTTCATGTTAGAGAGTTAAAGATACGATTCATCGAATCGTAAGTCTAACAGAGATTGATCAATAAAGTTCTGAGAACATTCTGAGAATATTTTCTATGATTAATAAATAATATTTTCACAATCATTTCATGGACAGAGTTTTAAAAAATATTCAAAAATAACTGATGGGGAATAATGTCTAGTACCCGATACCTATACTTTACTACACATCATTATATGCGCTGTTACCGGCGCTATATAAATATCCATATTATTATTATTATTATTATTAAACGACTACTATTAACCTAAGCTATATGCTAATAGGCAAAGAATATTTATTATCAATGTAGTTTAGCCAATGACAAGTTATTATCATACTATTCTATTGCAATGTAGCTGGTATAATGCAATATTGTACCCACTCATTATTTCTATTTCTAACATTTATTTTCCGTAAAATGAAAGTAAAGTGAAACCAAATTTCCAAATGGACAGTGAATACTTAATTTCAATTACAATCTCAACGTATGACCATGCTATCATAGAGTTGGACTATGTAATATATATAAATTGAGTGACATTTCTTCACTATTTTGTCCAGTTTGAAAGAGCGGAAGGCATGGGAACTGTGCCTTGCGTTCCTTCTCACCCTCGTGTTGCTATTCGGCGTCATTGCCTGTTTCGTCTTCCCGTTGGTCTACAAACCCGGAGACAAGGATCACAGCACTCATACTATGACGCCGACATCGGGGGCAGATGTCGGGTACCGGTTCGACCACCTGGCAGTAGCCGCCGATGCTCAGATCTGCTCGCAAGTCGGCAGGTGTGTTGACGATTTTTTTTCTTCTTCTTCTTCTCTCTTCCCCAATAATCATGTATCAAGTAATTCTTTTCCCCCTTTTGTTTCCGCTTCAGGAGCGACACTATAAAGAAATTGATACTTCAGAAGGGGTCGTCTGTAATTCAAAATTGCCGACCAAACATTGGCATTTCGAAAAGGTTGGGGGCACGAGTCAAAGGGATTTTTTAAGGGACTTGAATTTTGAAATCTATAAAGTCCTGTTGCAATTTCTTTACACAAATATTCTCACTTCTAGAACAAATTTGATAATAATTGTTTGACAATATAAAATCTAGAATGTCGCATTTAAGACCCTCTGATTAAAAACTGTTCTAACAAAATCAAAGGGATTAACGGTCTCAGATTATGAAAATACCATAAACAAACAATAGATTTACTAAAATAAGTTTTACGGTTTTGTGGCCTAACATTTGTTATGGTTTATGAGTAGAATGCTGAACAAAACACACAATAAAAAAAATCCTAAGATTTTCAGCTCTAATATTTTTGAATTTAGGCAGTGATAGGTATACAGTTACTTTGACTCAACCGACCGAATCATTTGAAACTTTGACCCTGTATTAACTTTTTGGTTCGTCTGTTTGTTTGTTTGTTTGTCTGCTTGCTTATGTGTTTGTTTTTTGCTTATTTGTATGTGTGCGTAAGTGGGTGTGTTCCAATGGATCATTCTCTATTTCCCATTAGGAATCGCAATAAATTACATAGCTACATTATATTTATATGATTCAATACTTTAAACAAAAACTATCTCTTGATAAACTTAAGGCAACCATAAGATTATGTTTATGAACAACCAATGCTGAATTATGTTTAGAGATAGGAAAATGCACAAGCCTTTTAAAATTTATTTTTGATAATGCGTATAAGAATTGAAAATGGTCATTTGACAGTGGGAGTGAACTTTGACCTCAAAAAGGTTTCAAAAGTGTCATATTCATCTGTGATACCATACAATGTTTCCATGATGTATGCTAAAAGAGTACTATTTAATGATTTTTGTTCATGAATATAAAGAATCTTTTAATTTCCCCCCTTGAAGAATGTTGACAATGCTATTCATATTGGTTTTCCTTTAGGAATCATTCTTAAAGTAAAATTAGAGGCTAAAGTATGCACATCTATTTTTAAAAATTTGCCATTAATATTTTTCCCTTACAGAGACCTTTTGCAAGATGGCGGGTCTGCAGTAGACGCAGCAATTGCAGCCATGCTCTGTATTGGTGTTGTTCATCCCTCGAGTGCAGGTGGGAAAACAAGATTTTTTTCTTTCTCTCTTTAAACTTTGAAATCCTTTCTTTTCAAATCAAATGAGCACAAATTTACAGTGGAGAAAAAAAGAGAAATGCCCTGAAGGCACGATGCTTTTGATGGGATGGCCATATAACAATACCGAATTTATACAAAAGGTTACCGAATATCAGTAGAAGTTCAATTTGAAGTTGAATAATCATAATCTACGTAAAATACCCACCCCCCCCCCC
>BEXV01000557.1:143458-155448 GCA_003118195.1 Hemicentrotus pulcherrimus | reverse complement strand
GGGGGGGGGGGGGGTAATTAAAAAAGCCCCCCCCCCCCTTCCGTTGTTTTAAAAAGTTACCACATGCGGGGTAGCCCATCACTTCATAATTATTATAGCGCAGATCGGCTTTGCCATGCCAATTATCAGTCAATTTTCCAGTGTTTCTATTTAATTTAGAATTTGGGTCGAAGCGTTTCATAGATCTGCCATTTAATTTAGAAACTGCTCAACTAGCATTCAAATTGATCGTCACTTGTCGAAGCGTAATTTTTATCATTCAAATTATCACCCGTCATTTGTATTCGCAATATTTTTTTATTCAAATTAGGAATGTTAGGGGGAAGAATTGCAACAAACGTTTACAGTTTTTAAATAATGCAGTTAAAATGCATGATTTGCCGTTGGGGTCTAAGCTATTATTCCATTTAACCATTTTCAGGACAATGCAGATTGGTTTAGTCGGACATTCATGAAGTAAAGAAGGGGCGAAATCAAGGGATATGGCATTTCTGCAAGGACATGTTCATATACCCGGGAATGGTGGGGGTACCCTCAATCGCCCCTTTTTACTACAGACTTGGAATTTTACAAAAGTAATTGACATCATCTCTTACACCCAGCACACCCCTCTGTTTTTCTTAAAGGGTTTCATAGTTGACTTGCCCGCCAGCAGATCGATGGCTAAAGACTTGGCTAAATGAATCATGCTAAAATTGTTGTCTCGAGTCCCTACCCCAGTTACAAATTGTACCCCTCTTCCATAATGAAATTATGATGAAATTATGATAAATTTATGATGAAACACAAGACAAACAACTTCCTTACATGAACATTTAAAAATACTATGGAGACCATCAGGTCCGTAGATGCAAGTCGTTTTCTATAGGATTTCCCGGCCAAATTCGCGAGTTTGTCATTCGAATTCATTTGTCTTGCGTTCAAATTCGAAGGTTTTAGTGCTGTCGGGTATATCTCGGGTTCACATTCCTTTTTCTAGATTTCAAATCTATGAAGTTTTCGTTAGAATCTATGTATGTTTCATTCAAATTAATGAACAAAGTGCTTCTTTCGCTATTTGGTCATTCAATATTTAACGCAACATGATTTTCTGACATCACGGCGGTGTACTTTTAGCATTCTAATTCATTTGTAGCATTCAAATTAGCACTTTATGCACTTAAATTGATGATCAATATACATTTCTCGTTTACACATTTTTTATAACCCATTCTTTTTCTTTCAAGATTGTTTTTCATGTGTATTTCATCATATTATATTTTCTTGCATTTATACACTTATACTTATTAGATTTATTTAATATTCATCAGCATTTAAGTTTGATTGTTAAGAAGAAGAAAAAGCGACTTGCATCTACGGACCTGATGGTCTCCATTTGTAAATGTTCACGTAAGGAAGTTGTTTTTCTTGTGTAAATTTATCATAATTTCATCATAATTTCATTATGGAAGAAGGGTACAATTTGTGACTGGGGTAGGGACTNCGGGGTAGCCCATCACTTCATAATTATTATAGCGCAGATCGGCTTTGCCATGCCAATTATCAGTCAATTTTCCAGTGTTTTTATTTAATTTAGAATTTGGGTCGAAGCGTTTCATAGATCTGCCATTTAATTTAGAAACTGCTCAACTAGCATTCAAATTAATCGTCACTTGTCGAAGCGTAATTTTTATCATTCAAATTAACACCCGTCATTTTTATTCGCAATATTTTTTTATTAAAGTTAGGGGGAAGAATTGCAACAAACGTTTACAGTTTTTAAATAATGCAGTTAAAATGCATGATTTGCTGTTGGGGTCTAAGCTGTTATTCCATTTAATCATTTTCAGGACAATGCAGATGGGTTTAGTCGGACATTCATTAAGTAAAGAAGGGGCGAAATCAAGGGATATGTCATTTCTGCACGGACATGTTTATATACCCGGGAATGGTGGGGGTACACTCAATCGCCCCTTTTTACTACAGACTTGGAATTTTACGAAAGTAATTGACATCGTCTCTTACACCCAGCACACCCCTCTTTTTTTCTTAAAGGGTTTCATAGTTGACTTGCCCGCCAGCAGATCAATGGCTAAAGACTTGGCTAAATGAATCATGCTAAAATTGTTGACTCGAGTCCCTACCCCAGTCACAAATTGTACCCCTCTTCCATAATGAAATTATGATGAAATTATGACAAATTTATGATGAAACACAAGACAAACAACTTCCTTACATGAACATTTAAAAATACTATGGAGACTATCAGGTCCGTAGATACAAGCCGTTTTCTACTTAACAATCAAACTTAAATGCTAAAGAATATCAGATAAATCTAATAAGTATAAGTGTATAAATGCAAGAAAATAAAATATGATGAAATACACATGAAAAACAATCTTGAAGAAAAAGAATGAGCTATAAAAAATGTGTAATAAACGAGAAATGTATATTGACCATCAATTTAAGTGCACAAAGTGCTAATTTGAATGCTTCAAATGAATTAGAATGCTAAAAATAAACCGTCGCATTGTCAGAAAATCGTGTTGCGCAAAATCGAATGTCCTAATAGCGAAAGAAGCATATTGTTCATTAACTTGAATGAAACATACTTCTAACGAAAATGTCATAGATTTGAAAACTAGAAAAAGGAATATAAACCCGAGATTTACGTGGCAGCAATAAAACCGTCGAATTTGAACGCAAGACAAATTAATTTTTATGACAAACTCGCGAATTTGGACAGAAAAATCCTATATCTTCGGGCAGCAAGGTAACCGACTATTTTCATCATAATTTTGGCAACGAGGAGCCATATGTATTTCACGAAGTAACATTTTTGTCATAATTAAAGTGTTTTTTTTTTTTGCTCATTCGTTTCTTTCACTCGCAATATTAAAAAAATAGAGGTTTACTATTTCCGGCAAGAGGCCTCAGCCCCACCCCCCCCCATTCCCCCGATTTTTTTCTTCAATGTCAATAAAATGCATGCGAAATTTGCGTTTTAAAGGTTTTAAATGGGAACGTCTCACTCGTACAATTACGAGGGTGCATACTATTTTTATTTTTTTTTGCCCCGGAAGCCACTTAACCTAGATACGCCACTGTTTATGAAGCACTTTGAACTAATTCCAAAATCATTTTCAAATGTAGTCTAAGCTTTTTTCATCGACAACGATAAAACGACGTGCAGACTGCCATGTTCAACCATAGAGATATAGCTCCATGTGTTCAACCCATCTGTAATTGTTGTATAGCGCCATCTTGTGGAAAGCAGCACATCCATCCTCGTTTCGTTTTGTGAGCTATAAGCTAATGAAAACTTTACCAGCCTGCCAAACTCATGATGCGGACCGGGATTATATACCCGAGGACATTCATTAAAAATTGGTAAAAAGCAATATGTGTATTTTTAACAAAAATGAAATTGAATATGCGTATACACTAAGATGAGAGAAAACGTTTGTGAAAAGTTGGCCTATTAATATTTTTGGATTTCGTTTTTGGCTTCCGAGAAAGTATTCCAACTTAAACTCAACTGCCAGTTTGAGCAGACCCATGCCATGCGGCAGACTTCAAGTTTGCATATTTTGAACCAACAAAATGAACTGAACCGTAGGACTAGACCAAAGTAGCCTTTCCAATTAAACTATCAAGTTCAAACCATTTTGGAAAAACATAGATCTTAGATGCCTGTATGATATATATATATATATATATATGACAAATTGGCTAAGGTAGTTTTGCCGATAATATGGAAATGTAACTCTAACGAAAATGAGCAGGAAAAAACAAAAACATTTGTTTGTCTTCATCTTTTTTAAAATCCGTTTGGTGAACTTCGGAAATGATGCACCACAAATGTATTAATCTACAACAAATTATAAATCTCTAAGATATACGAAAAAGATATTCACGGTAGCCTTATACAAGTAGAAAGGTGGTCTATCCTTTATTGATTAAAAAGTAAACATAAAGTTCATTATCCGCAACAGATTGGTAATTGATAACTATTAGAGAATGGAAAGTCGTGTCTATAGCTAGTCAACGCCCGGTGGTCCATTCCTTCTCTATCTAGTTTTAATATAATTATCGTAAAGAGAACAAGGCTTTGGATAATCGCAATGTTATTGCATTGGTAACGAGAAATAGAATCCAAAACAGCATTATAACACTCATAGAATAACATTGCGATTATCCAAAGCAGTCGATCAGGGATGAAAATTAGACTCCCGTAATAATAATTGTAATAATTTTAGTGATATGCAACTTGTAAACAGCTTCGCGTTAAGTTACTTTTCATGGTTATTTTGACCGATGCTTGAAATTTCATTCAACATTTACTGCAACATGAAGCTATATATTAACTCTTGTGGTAACCTAAGGACTGTTATGATGTTTAAATCACCCCAAATCACATTTAAATCATGTTAACAATCGCACTTCACAGCTGTTCTCTATACGCGAACACGGTGCAGGAAGAGACATATTTGAATAAACAGGACCACGTGACGCAAAATGACCAATCAATCAAAAGGTTATTACCGCCTAGTATTTTACTCTACACAGTGTCGCCATTACGCTAGCCTATACGGCCTCCGGATCATTTATGTTTACTGAACTATTAATTGTGGAATTTGTCACTGGAATTTAACATTTTTTTCGCGATCGGATAACCAAGAGCCTATGGATTATAGTTATGTCATGCCTGTAGTATGAGCGGAGCAAATTCAGCGGCGAATGGGGCCAGTTTGGAAGATTGCTACACCAACTTGTTCGCCGTGGTAAGTCGGTCACGTAGACTACTGCATAGATCTAGAAATAATGCGAACGAAGTGTCACGAATTTAAAGTCGACATTTGCTGCGAAATGTGGCTTTTCTTAATGAATCATGATGATAAGACTAAGCAGAGTATCGGAATGTAATTGATGTCATTATTTAATATGAGTAAAACACCATTCACTTTCAGTATATGTGTGAGATTTCGTTTTCTGTTGAATTATTTCGATTTACATGTAGTGATTTGCATGCCTTGCTCCGGCCGAACTTGTCGGGGAGTTGCGGCCTCGCACGCGAGTACCAGTCGCGATGCTAATCAAAGCATAGGCCATTATGGAGAGAAAAGCCGCACACACCGGTCTGTGTGTCTCCGTATCATGTCAACACGGGTCACTTGTGCAGTCGCAATGTGGTGCCGCTGGGGGTCAAAACACTTTTCATTCAGCAGCTCAACTTAAAAGCATAGGTCATACACATTGGGCAGTGTTTTGTAGACTTGTTAGATTCTCATCTCAAACATTGTACAGGTCTAGGGATTGTTATGTCTTCATTCATTAGGCCAGTTGCACATGTCTTACTTATATTATTATTATTAAATTTGTTTTAATTGAGAAATCCCTGAACCTGGTTTGAGTGACTTCAATTCAGAGCAACACTTTTTGCTTTGAACTATTTTGTTTCCTTGCAAAGATTGGTTCATAAATGTTGATTATTTACATTGATTATTACATTAATGTAGACTTGCATGTAAATCTTGAAAGAGCTTCTTTTTTTTCTTTTCAAAAATTTGATCTTTAAGTTTAATTAATTTTGATCGTCTCCTATTGAACAATACTGAAGTAAAAACGGGTGGTGAGTGAAAGAGAATGGTATTAGGAATGATGATGGCGGAGTTACCACCGTTTTACTTACGGTAGATGAAATGCATGAAATGGATGAAAGGACAGAAAGACAGACAAGACACCGACTAAACACTTAACTAACCTTATATTATCTCTAGAATACTTGTAGACTAGCTACTTCAGCCAAGCTCAGCATAGCTGTCGTTGCTCAGCTAAGAATAAAACATGCTAACTCCCGGGTCTTGAGGTGAACCGGGAGTCCATGATTCGGGATGCTAGGTGATCCTGGAGTAGGGGTGTGTGTCACAGCTCAGCCAAATCCAGAATGATGAGACGGCCCATGTCTGGGGCTCTTATAGGCACGTCTTTTAGAGGTTGCCGACGGACGGACGCGTAAGTGCATCCAAGCAAGACACGTATGAACTTACGCGTCCGCAAAATGAGGTACAAGAATTTGGCTTACTAAATGCAATTTTACAACAATACATTTAGTAACAATGGAAAGTCTATGTGAGGTAACAATCTTAGTTCTTACCAATTGTCTTTGTCTTTTTTTCTAATAAAAAAAAAATAATTGAATATGCTGCATTGCTGGTAAAAATTGTGTAACACATACACGTACATGTACATGTACTGACTAGTATTTTTAAGTGTAGGCCATACTCGATAGAAAAATTACTGTACCCTCAAATAGGCATGAAAAAAAAGTGTTAACATTGATGTCCTTCTTTCTATCAATGAGATTGTCTTAATATTTTCTATAAAAAAAACTTTCACAAAAGAAATGTTCTTTAGCCACAATGTCACACTGTAAAATATGTTTGATTTAAAGTTTGCCAACTACAACTGTAGAAGGGTTCGAGTTGATTATTTAGTTCTATTTATTTATTTTTGTTGTTATCTGCAGTAGTTAAGTCCATTTTGACATTTACATGTACATTGTACAGATATACCAAACCAAATGTTGGCCTATAATTACATTCATGGAATGTACTTATGAAAATAGTTGTTCCAGTGTATTAGTATGTAGTTATGCTCTATTTTCCTCTTTCAGGCCGACTTGTCTGGGATAAGATGGCGACACTATAGTTGGATCCGCCCCACTGAGCCGGTAGCGCCGCTGGAGGACCCTGTTCTGCAGTCTTATGCAAAATGCATCAAGGCAAACATTCTGAGTGTATGGCGGTGCCACAATACTGTGAGGGCCGACCTTTTTGCCGGCTCTGAAACACAGATACAGAGTAAAGAATTGTGGATTTATTGGTACGGCGATGAACCCAACTTCGAGGAATTAATCGCACCGGAAATACAAGGTAAGATACTACATAGGATGAAGTGATTCCCTTTGATGACTTGATGATTTCTCACTCTCTTCAACAGCAGTGGCAGTTCCATCACTCACTTTGAACGACTGAAATAGCCTCCTAGAGCTTCCACTGGAAGCTAAAGACTCAACACATTTGTCAGCAAGTAAAACGCACCAGTTATCTCTTGATGATGAGAAAGAAAGAAGGAAAGAAGAAGTAAAGAAAGAAGAAGATTAAAAATCATATTTCTTTGGTAAAAGCCAAATCAAACAAACTTTCCATGATTGTTTTATTTTGCTGCATTTATTTGTATTGCAACCACTTGGATTTTGTTTTAAATCTGAAATTGACAAATAGTGCCTCAAACTCTTAAAGCAATTGGATAGAAATACAGTTTTCCTGTTATTTTGATTAAATGCATTGCTCCTATTGACAGAGGAAATGATAATGTGGGTATGTTCCTCAGCACTGGGTGACAATTCTGGATGCTACAAAATACCCCCAACATGTTTGCATGAGGGTGAATAATTGAGAGTGATGGAGAGGGTGCAAGCTTGAGTCACTTGACCTCTGTATCCAACACTCCATTCGGCCGCACAAATCCTGCATGACAGCTGAGCCGCTGTAAAAAAAATAGATTCGCTACCATTGAATCTGGTCAGAACTCGTAATGTTACCTGTGCCACTGAGATTATGTGAGATATCCTGGTAAAAGTATGGTCAAGATTCAAGAAGTGACCGCAGAGCTCAGTGGTATGGTCTGGTTTTGTAAACAATCATTGTCCAGTTGTTCTAGCTGCTGAGGTAAACAACAATGCAAGATATATTGAAATGAGGGACTAATTCTATTGATGTAATTGTGAAAAGCATAATTAAAGGAAATGTTTGTAAAATAGGAATAACCAAAATGTACAGGCTTGAAGATTTAATTTATTAACTTACGGTAATAACTTGTGGATAATGTATCATTTGGCTTGTACATGTGCATTACCGTCAAGTAGGCCTATTCATGATAACATAACGTTCATGTAACATCTTATTGTCTCAGTTAATTAATTGATATTAATTGATAATTTTGTTATCAGAATTTTTAAGAGTATGGATAATCTTTGAAAAGTTACATTGATATCCCCAACAAAGGGTGGCCTGGCCTTTGTGTTCAGTGAAGTGAAGTGAAGATGTAAAAGGCCTGGGCAGCGTTTCTCGAAACCGTCATAACTACAAGTTCACCGACATCCCCTTGAAACGTGTGTTAAACTTTATACACGCGTTTCAATGGGATGTCGGTGAACTTGTAGTTATGACGGTTTCGAGAAACGCTGCCCAGCTATTTATTTATTTATAAAAAAAACAAAACAGTGCTTTGGCAGTCTTAGAAAGAAATTAACTTGTTTAGTACTTTTTAAAGCCAATTTTAAAAATTGCTCAGACACATTACAGTAAAAGTCACACTGTGCCTCAAGTTAATTTATGAACATGTTTTGTTGGCCAAGTAAATACAACATTTATTGGTGACCAGCTGGCCACTATGTTTGTCATTCCACAAATCAGGTACCATTTATTTACTGTAGATGTGTACATATATTTACATGTAGAATGAAATGGAAAGCTACATGTTCTATACCGGTAGATGTTTTCATGAAAGTTTGAGAAGGATTGTGCATAATTATTGTAAATATTTGAAGGAGTCTCATTATCTGCAATCTACACTTGAGTTGTGTTAACAAGGCAGCTGATGCATGCATAAGTGCCCATTAATACCTTGGTCCCCTTGTCATCACATTTATCCATTTAAACACCTCTTGGATGGTGCTTCAAGCTCTCAATCAATAATGCATGTATTACCCCGGAGCAAGATTCTGCCCGGGGGAAGGAGCAGAGCGCTCACCGGCTTGGCACCTTAATCACTGCGCACACTGCCTCCGTCCGACTAATAAGTGAACATGTAGTATAATTTTCTTGTAGAGAACCATGCATACATAAGTTACGCTGAATAGCGTTGGTACTAAGCATGTTAATGTAAAAGAGCCAAACTCAGATGTCATCTGGGTTAAAAGTACCGTTTCACATTTTGACACGGTTGTACACTGTACATGTAGTTAAAACATTGAATTTGAATACACATTGTTAATGCAAGAAGAAACATCCCTGAACATTTCATGAAATATTTTCAAAGTGTAGTCGGGTTAAAATTAATTGATTTTTTGATAAAAGGAATTAAATCTTGTTTGAACTAACAGAAATAATATGAAATTATATTACTGGTGTGTTATAATCAAGAAGTAAATTTGTTTTTAATGACATACTGTAAATGTCTTTACATCACATGTCATCATAAGAATATACTCCCACATCAAAAAATATTAATATTGCAACATGCATGGGGAATTCCTTGCTGGGTGTTGAAAGAGTAGCGCACGGCTTTCAATTCAGCATGCTCCCCAGTCTGTTGTGTACATGTACAATGTACATGTATTGTAGATATACAGTATAAACTGATTATAGTCAACAGTTGACAATAGGAGTGAATAGAGTGTGAATGATACGCATGGTTGCATCCTGTTGACACATCCTCCATAGTGTAGAATGATTACCTAGCTATTGTGTACAATCAATGTACACCTGATGAACTGGGATACAGGGAGGCACGTTTGTTCTGTGTTGGAGTGCATGGCATGTATACTGCACCCTGCACACAGAGCCCTGCTGTGCCGGCTGACCTTGATGTTGGCTCGAGGGTCAGAAGTCACTGATTGTTTGTTTTCTGCGATGTTGAAAGGCATTCAGGGAACTCGGGGAACTTGGCAGCACAGGCAGGAAAGACAGAAGCGCTAGGTGTAGATACAATTTACCCAACTACATGTACGTGTGTCCTAATATGTGTACATGTAGATATATTGGGGAAATTGCATTGATATTCTTAAAACAGTAATGAAAAATGAATTAAAATGACTAAAGTTTGAATGATTATTTCCTCTGGTACCATGAACTATTTCATTTGAATTATGAATACACTCACACCTACATGTGTATATACTTGTATGATATACATACTTTTGTTCTCTTACATGTAAGAAGAGTTGTCCAATTCAGACAACATTCCGATTATTTCTCCACTCTCCTGTATGTGCACATGTGTTGTGCCATCTTTCAAGCTTATAATACAATCCTGAACGGGATCATTGCCGTGCGACAGAGACATGCACCATTTGATTTTGAGCTTGGAAGAGGAAGAGCGCAAGATGTGTTAATTGCGAGGCATGCTCTCCCAAGCTATCCTTCAACACACTACTCCAGATCAAGGCCGGGGGCAGACGTTTGCCAGGAAATATGGAGGGGAGACGCAGGCAGGCGCTGGCCAAAATTAGTTGATTGACTCACACTCTGAGTTTTGAAAGTACATGGACATATTAATACAACTCAAGCAGGGAACCAATAAATTAAGGTGCCATCACTGGCTTGCAACTAAATCTCAAAGTTGGTCTGCGACTTTATCACTTGATATGCCATACAAATAATGACCCTGTGCCACATTGTATTTGTTATAGGATAGATAAACGAAAGGCCTCAAAACAATGTTCCTGTTTCTAGTGCAAGATTTTTCTATAGTGTTAAAAGGTTTGTCATAGAGCTACACTGTACATATATTCTAATGTGGACCTTCATTGAAAAATAAATTTTAAATGGAGCACTGTATCAAGCATGGCTCAACATTGGGGTCCCAAAAATTGAAATCTAAACCATTTTTGTTGTTTACATNCGAGTCAGTAGAGCAATTCTTCCCTTCAGTATTAACTAGGAAAAATGAAACTAGAATTTTATTATCTGGCTTTTGTAGTCAAACTATTTTTTTTCTTCTTCCCCATAATGAATGTATACTTTTAAAAGTGAAAGTAGTCTAAATAATGATTTTGCGATCTTGGCATCTATTACATGTACATGTACATGTTCTATCATTGTATGCAGTAAATTGTGTGCAGTGTTGTGACTTTGGAGTTGTCTGGAGTGTTTACTTGTCTGATTCCTATGTACATGTACACTGTTATAGGATTGCAAATCTCTTTAGGATTTGCAGTCAAACAGGTTTTTTATCTGTACAACTGCATTTTGCCTGCATGAGAAGAAAAAAAAGACGTCATCAGCCAGTCGGCACTAAAAATAGAAAGTGTTATTGCTTCCTGTCAAATCTGCCCACTTGATTATATCCTACATGCCTGTAAATGCATTTTAGGTAGTTATCTGGGCCCCTACGAAGGGAACATGTGTAGACTTTTCTACTCTTGACTAATACAGTAGTACGCATCCTTTTTTATTTTATCCGCCCTTCCTATTTTTGCTGCTGCAACTGAAAATCACCCCGGGGTGTAGCTCGGGTAGATTACCCCAGTTCTCATTCTCCGCTCTTCTCCTCTCTGCTCCTCTCTGCTGCACCCTGCTCTGGCCACTCTCTTTGATTTACTACATAGGAGATTGAACTGTACATGTTGCCATGCCAACCAGATTTCTGACATCATGCAGTAGCCGTGATGACTCTATGCTATCAATTGGCTGGCGAGCGCGAGGGCTCCTCAATTCTAGGACTCGGTCATTACATTAGGGATAGCCGGCTTGGAAACCAACATGCATGCATGCCCAGGAGATGAACAAGTTATTTGTGGTTTTAGAGTAAATTAATACAATACATGTTCACGTATGCAATGTACTTACATTGTGCAATTTGATAACAGAATGGTTGAAATTATTAAATCCATTACAATATAGGAAATTAGTCAAAATTATAATGACTGGATTTTGGGCTGTTTTGCCCCAGACTGCCAGAGCTTCTCATGTAGCACATGAAACCTTCCAATTAGCCCCTCTTTAAAAAAAAATTAAGAAAATTACAACATTTTGAAAAAGCCCATAAACAGTGTACATGTAATTATGGAGGAGGGGGAGGGGGTTGATTGTTGACTTATCTTGTAATTATAAAAAAAAAAATGACTTTATAAAATAGATCTACAGTTGTACAGTAAATTGTCCCCATGTTCTTGAAAGTTGTTTTATAGAAGTCAATAATTCAAGAGCCCCCCCCCCCCCCCC
>BEXV01000557.1:40327-58042 GCA_003118195.1 Hemicentrotus pulcherrimus | reverse complement strand
ATATCATGGTAATTATAATAATAATGATGCTAGTTGTAAAGAAAATGCTTAAATTTATCTTGAAATAAAAGTGGAAGTGAAATATTAATAGAGATTGCAGTAGTGATGATTAAAAGAAGAAAAATAAATGTAAAAGAACTCAATATCACAAATGTTTTTAAAGTCATTTAATAAGTACCTTTTTTATGTTTCAGTTCTTTAGATATTTGATATAAGCTTGACCTTCAATATTCTGAATAGACAAAATAAAGAAAATAGTTATGTATGTGGATGCGACCCGTCTGGTAATCGTTCCAAGTGAGTCCCATCATGTCCTGCTCATTACAATCAGAACAAGGCCGTCTTTGTTTATATCATGTAATTGGGGATAAAAGAATTGAGAGTCTTATCTCAGGCGCACTTGATAACATGAAAGTGGTAGAAGCCACTCGGTAGTGTATCTCTTTAGACAGTAGCATTGGAAAGACATTGTCGTATTATCTCCGTGATGACTGATCAAAGGATCAGGATCATAACGATCGATCAGCGCCCTATTTAGGGATAAGAGTTGTTACTGCAGTTGAGCATTAGGTGCTGCCAGATTAGACGAGTGTTGTCCAGTATAATGCAAATAGTGGTTTACTCATACTATTCATGAGGTTATTGGTTCATGATAAATTTCTTTGAAATGGTTTCAAGACACATGTCTGTAATATGATGAGATGAATGCAGTTTAAAGAGAAGGTTGAGTTCTGGGGAGAGGTGAAAAATAATAATTTGTGAGCGTTATCGTTGTTATTACGCAAGTGTGGAAGAACATCAGAGAAGAAATGTTCCCTAAAAAGCATGGCTCTTAAAATGCCTTCATATTCTAAATATGACAAGTGACACCTTAAAAATGAGGCCCGATTTGTATGCCACAAGTTTGTGTAGTCCCATTATACATCTTTCGGTTTACAGTGCTTGTTACTTTTACCAAGACATGGCCAAATTTCCTATCATCATTTTGATGACTCCAAACCTTGCAGTACACACCAATACCTATATGCTAGATGATCAACCTTGTCTGATCGATTCCACACCGTTTCTTCCACAATGCAATTGCCTTCAAAGTTTTTTTAATGACACTTGTTTTCATAGCTTTTGAATAGTTTTTTTTAAATTGCATTTCTCTAATGTAGCACCGTAGGAGTTTTGTTTTGATCACAGTGCAAGAGATTATATTTTTATAGCAGCTGGGCTTTTATTTTATAACTTTATTCAATTATTATTATTATTATTATTATTATTACTTTTTCATATTCCATACAGGCTGACTTGACCTTCAATTCAGAACTACGACTTGACGACGAAGATCCATTCTTGGTCGACGACCTGCTACTCAACATCTTCATGAATAATTCCAACATGATGCCAGATCCTAGTAACATTCAGCTCTCAGACCTTGACCAGGAACCCATTCCCAACGATGGAGGACCAGCACCGGCTGCCCAAGGGCCTGGTGGGAACCCAACTCCAAGACAGGTAAGGATCTATCGCGTTAACTAGCAACCCTAAATCCTGGTCTGGTCTGCTTTGTTAACTTCTAAAAATCCTTACTGGGTTCTGGGCTTCATTTGACAAAACTTGTCATCAGTGACAAAGAACATATTCATACTTTTTATGCCTTGTAAATCTCATAATAGAACCATACATCTATGTGTTTGTTTTATTTTCTTCTTTGCATCCATGTGGCATTGCTTATAAAGTAAGGGTATCAGATGTATTATAATAGGGTTTTTTTTATTTGCGTCGATCCTAGCGTCGATCCTAGCATAGACCTATTGTCTTCGTGCGAATCTAGAAGTCCCTAATGATAACCGTCTGATGCTTATTTTTTCTGTCCTCAATTTTTCCAGTAACAGCAAAAATCAGTTTGATTACATTGAAGAAACCATTTTTGAGATAGTTACAATCAACTTATTTACTGTGAATGATCTTTCTTTGTTCTTCAGCAACCTAACCCCGAGGCAGGGATACCGGCTGAACCCGAAGATGTCCTCAGAGGCATTTTACAACAGCCCCTAGCCCTGGGCTACTTCATCTCCACTGCCAAGACCGGCCCTCTGCCCAAGTGGTTCTGGTCTGCTTGCCCCGAGGCTGAAAACAGTTGTCCCGTCTTCCTCAAGGTACAGTTGCATCCAAATTCTGAAATAACTTTTACTAAGAAAAGCAAGATTTTGTTGTTTCTTTCATCTCATAAATAACTCTCCAAGATCAAATATGAAGGATATTGTTTTGTTAAAATGTGCATTATTCAGATAGTATAGTTGTGATTACAAGTTCACATTAAAGGTAAAGACCAGTATTGGAAATGCCCAAATTTAAAAAAATGAAATGGAAGCTCTTATTACCAATCAAGTAAAAGAGTATGTTTTGACTAATACATGATGATAAAAATTTGCCGGGAAACCGCCTACTAATTGATATATTTGGTAAATTAGTTTATCTATTGGTGTGTGAGAGATAAACACTCGTGTCGCGCACGTGTGCATAGTCCCATATACATCTTTCTATGTACAGTGCTTGTAACTTTACGAAGACTGGGCCAAATTTCTTATCATTTTGATGGTTCCAGAACCTTGCAGTATACACCAATACACTTATATGCTAGATGATCATCCTTTTCTGATCGATTCCACAATGTTTCTTTCACAATGCAATCACATGACCATAACCAGTCTTTATCTTTAAAGAGCTCAAAGGAAGATATAAATCAATTACAGTGAATGTTCAAAAGAGCAAATATGTAACATCAGTTAAAGAGACTATTTAGTTGCAGTTGAGTACTTCAAAGCTCAACTGTATTTTCTTTATAATTTTTTTTTTAATCCAAAAAAAATCTTTAAGTATTGATTTTAGGGATCTCTGTGAATTTAACATTGGCATTGAAGCTGTTAACTTGAATTTTCTTGATTTATAGATTAAGAAATTTTGAAATGATTCAACAAAAATAGGAATTGATATATTTTGGCATAATATGAAATTTTACAGACCCATTTTTAGTTATTGTAGGTTTACTATTCAAGTGGGTTAACACGAATCCCATAATCTTATTAGTATGTTTGAATATCTAATGATGGTCTTATTTCAGGCTGCCCTACACGTCCACAACCCTTCAGAGCAACCAGATGATATCTTACAGACCAAACACTCCCATCCCCTTGACTCAGACAGGACTCCAGAAGTTCTCAGGTCAGTCACTCTCTCTACAGGCTTCTGAGCCATCCTGCATATCCAGGGGGTGTTTCACAAAGATCCTTAGTTGAAGTTATCTCTAAGTTGGACTTCAAACATTATGGGAAGCCTGTGGCACTTTTGAAAATATTTTGTAAAAGTTATTTTAAAAGGCATAACATGTTGATTCAAATCATTCATATTTTCTATTATCAAGGAGATTTCATGTTCTTGATGTGGAGTTTATAAAAAGTCAAAAATATTGGAATCTTCGCTTTTGAATACATTTTATTGTAAGGCTACAAATGGCTCTCCATAATTTTGAAGTCCAACTAAGAGTTAAGTTCGACTTAGGATCTTTGTGAAATACCCCCATGAAATCCTGAAAAATGAATTCCCCTTTTTTTTTAATCAGTCATGGAAAAAAATCAGGGAAAAGACAGAGAATAGGCAGGAAAGATCAGAGAATTTCATTGGCCCCAAAAGAAAATAGTCAATCTCTGTACTTTTGATTGAACCTAAGGAGCATATCTAGTGAATGGTTGGCTTTTGGGGTGTCAAGTGTGTTCAATCTCTCTATTAATGGTCCTGGCGTTGTGAATCCCCAGGTTCAAAATCAGATGTTCATGAACCGTGTTGGGAACACTTCTTTACCTTAACTCGTTGAATGATTCGAATCTGATTTTATTTATTTGGGTATGATTTTAAAATTTCCATAGTCCCATGCTGATTTATTGTGGGTTTAGTGTTCAGTGGATTAAAGCCAACCTTTCCTATAAACTTAATGATTTAATTTATCATACTATTCCATTATTAGTTTTACATTTCTCATGCCATTTTGTCTATTTCCTTGTTATGATTTTTAAAAATTTGTTTAATGCTTTATATAAAATTGTCAATCCTGTCAACATATACTGGTATTGAATTGATAGAAGAATTTATGAATGAATGTTTTTATTTACCTTTAGTTTATCAGTTCAAGTTGATATTGTTTATTACATATAGCTTTATGCCTAATCTTCACTCAGGCAGTGCACTTTGTGTTTGATATTCTGAGCCAGTCCTCATTTATGTAGATGGAGGTAGATATATTTATGTCTGGATGGTTAGTTTGATTCCACGTTGTTACTCTTGGTTATTTCTCTGTACAACTCATATGTATTTCATGTAGCTTGATATTTATATCCGATTTGTTACTAATGAATGTATTTTGTATTTCTTAATTTGCAGGTATGTGCTAGAGACTTATAATAGTCTATCCTGGCTGACAGTGGACCCATCAAGTGGCGATAGACGGTCTTGCCTGCCAGTTCATATGGTGGTTCTTGTACAGCTCTACAACACCATTGCTTCTCTCCAGTGATCTCTCTCTCTCTCTCCCTCCCTCCAACCCTTCCTCTTTGATTGGCCTTCACATGCATATGAGTATCGGATCCTTGCTCGACCATTGCTTGTGGTGTTGACCAGACCTTGGACAGTGATGGACGATTGCCTGGGAACCTTGATGGATTGTAAACCAAGGACAGTGCGGCCAATTGACCATGCTCTCTCCGGGCCTCTTGAGGATGGCTGTGAGGAGAGTTCAAGTCCTTGCCCTTCACCAGTTACAACAAGGTATGGATCTGTCGTCATAGTACCAGGGAACCAGTCAACAAGAAGTGCATGCTTGGGGACTCCCTCGACAACCTCCTGGACATGCTGCATCCAAAGAAACGAGTTTCAGCGTGTGAAGGCTGACTGCCCCTGCCCCATGGCCAGCGCAACTCTTTTTGCCTCTCCCTCTGAAGCTACATCTTACAAAGACTTGATGATCAAGGACGATTGCTTCAGGCATCGGTGAAACAGTCAACAAGAAGTGCAAGCTGGAGATTCGCCCAGGAACCTCCTGTCCGTACCCAGTCTAGCGGGGCAACTAGCAGAGTGTCGAGTCGCACAGCTCCACACTCACTCTGCATGCAGCCTCCCAGTGGCATGCTAATCTCTTTTCATCTCTCCCCCTCTCGATATTGAACTGGATTGGCAAATACTGCTGATGGCTCCTGTACAAGAACCATTGATGATGTCTCTGTGGCTTCGAAGAAAGTGGCATAATGCTAACCATTGTGTGTAATTACTCTGCCCTTCTTCATGCTCCAGCGCTTGTGTATCCATGTGTGTTAGGCTCTAAAATCTGATTTATGTGAATGGGTACCCCACTGTTGTAAGTGAAGTAACCCTAAACGAGCTGTCAATTAATTTTTTAATTAATCATTCCCGCACAAAGAATGAAAGCCATCCCTTCTAAAACCTCTCATGGGTATCATGGGTTTAAAAGTAGCCTTAAAGTACATTCTACTTGTAAGTACCAGATTTCATAGTGTACTGTAGCCTTTATTCCATCATGTGTATACTGTGAGTTCGCTTAGACATACTTTATTTGTTACATAGCTTTGCAAGACTAGTTTTAAGGTACCTTAATGCCAGAAATTTGCAAAATGTAGATGATTTTGTCAAAGGTTCCATGCCCCAAGGTGATTGAATCACAATGGACACATCACTCATTCATTTTGCGATTCACAAATTTGTATCTTTCCCTGAATATTGCTGCCATATACAAAATCATAAAAGTTTGGTGTCACTCACGCAAGTTTCTGTTATGTACAGTAGTCTTATTTCGTGTCTTTTAATGTGCTTGTGGACTTAAGTGTCATTACAACAGCAACAGGATTCTCCAATCTTAACATGGGTATATTAACATCAGTCGTGATTTTCAAAGTGATTCAAATGGCAGTTCCTGAAGAAATCGAATGCTATCCTCCAGCACTATCCTCCTGTTATCTCTTTCTAAGTTGTCACTTTATCATTGCAATACCATTAAGGCTCTTATTACCATAGCTAACTTTTATTCAAGTGATGTCCAGCAGGTATAAATAATAACACTTAGAAGGCTTATGACCATTTAAATAAGTTCCACATGTATTCCCTCACAATCCTTGGTCAGAAGCATTGTACTTACATTTTGTTCGATTGACACCAAATTAACTAATGGAAAAAAGAGGATTTTATATTCTGATTGCATATCAGTAATATGACACTTCTGAAATATCAAGATGGTTTGAGCAGTTTCTTTCCCTTCAATTTGGTAAATTGCAATATATTCCTTTAAAGGCTTGTTCATATTTCTGTCTGAATATCAGATGATTATTTTGTAACCAAATCTTGTTGATTTGATTGTCCAGTTTATGGTATTCTCCATCCTGTACTATTTTCTTACTTTCAAACTAGTATTTATCTTTCGTTCCATTGCTTTCATCAACTCCGCTCTTTTTGAAGATGTAATCATGCTTCTTGTGCCTTGTAAAGGCAGGTGGAAATCACACAACTTGCTTGAAAAAAATTGTGTGGCTTATCAGGAAATAAAACTCCTTCTACATTTTGATATGTATTATATTAGTGACCGCATTATGACATATATTAATGAGCTTCACTGTGTGATAATTACAACTCAAGCAAAGCTTTTTTATCAATAGAATGTCTCTAATTCAACCATTTGATGTAATTTAGAAATGAAAAAAAAATAGTGATTTAATTTCTGGTCACTGGTTTATGAAACCATTTGTTTAATGTGTAATGAATAAAATAAATGAAAAGGGGAGAAGAAAATTTGAAGTTGTAAAGTTTAAGTCTTGGAAATCTTTGATCCCCATGTAGCATTGTGTGAGATGATTGTCAAATTAGGAGCAGCACTTATGCTTATGATACATGTAGATAGCCCAGTATTTGTTTTCATACCATAAGGTATATTTATCTGCCCACCCCGGCCCCCCTGCCTTGATTTAGTTTTGGGTACTTGTTGTGAAGTTTTCTTTTAAAATTAGATTTATTCAGGGTTTTAATTGGCTATTATAGTGATGTCAATCTTACAGTAAAAGTCAATGTTTAGAGAGGGATTACACAAACTTGGTAGAGAGTTGTACATTTTTTTTCCCCTACCACACCAACAGATTTTATATTTATTTATAAAGTTTGAACATTTGTGGCTATGTCTAGAGAATTGAAGGTATTGACAACTGAGATTGCAATGCTTTTTTTCAACTCTATGGCATGCATTCTACGAATTAAACCTGATCCTGGTAACTAATTAAAAAGGAAATCTTAGACATCGGACAAACTACCCGCTTAACTTTGAACAAATGCTTTAAGCCAATCATTGGATTTAAAAGTTAAGTAGAACATGAGCCTGTTTGTTTGAGCTATTGCATTATAATGGTTGACATAGTATTCTCATAGCTGTTACCCATTAACTATTACCGCCCTTATCCCAGAGGGGTATTTAGAAATATTTAACTATTTCTGCATAGTTTAAAAGATTTTCTCCCAAAAAAATTCAAATGAGTGAGCCATTACCTATTTATCAAAGCAGTGCATTTGTAATTCACACAGTCCGAGAACAAAAATGTAAAATATGTATTACCTTTCTAAACATTATTTGTATTTTTCACTTGGAGCTTATATCGGGATCAAAGATTGATGAAATTCATGCCAGATTGGTCGTATGATGTATTGATATTCAAGGATGGTCTGTGTAAGAGGAATCATGTAATGTAAGGTGTATTTTACATGCATAAAATGGGTGCTTATTTTGATGAAGTCACCATTCTGGTATATGCAATTGAATCTCGATTGTTCGACAGCAAATCAAATTTCTATATGGTGGTGTTATTGTATTGTATGTCCTACTTTTCCTTCTATATGGAAGTGTGTTAAAACACACAAGATTTGCCTGAAAAAATCTGCATCTAAAGAAGCTTGCCTTGACAAAAGTAAGGTGTGTAGTTAAGTGTTTGCTTTTTTGTGCAACACTGTTGTTGGTCTGCTCGCTGTCCACAAGACAACTGATGCGGCCATGGATTTGTCATAAAGCAGTAGCTGCCTTATTATTGGCAAATGAAATGCTTAATTGTGTTTAAGTGATATTCAATGTCTACAGTAGGGTTTTTCTCGACGCGCAAGATAATGCTCCATCAAAGGTTTTTTTACCAGCGTTTGATATCACAAACTGACAATTGTGCATTTCCCTTTTCTGTATTTCCACCTAGGGTGTTTTTTAAACAAAAATGTAAAAAACTTGCCTTCTGCTTCCATATGTGTCACTGCTTTGCTCAATGTTGCCAATCTTTTCAAGCTATTCCTGTGCCATAACCACCAGAGAAATCTATGTAAAATGTGAGTTTGAACGAAGAGTCTATATGCCATGGATGATGTACAGCAAGGGTTGGAACAGTAGTGAATGTGTAGTACATACAGAGGAAGAACACATTCACTACCCTGTATCTGTCCAATTTGGCAGTAACATGGAATCACGGTACACGCTCACCTCGGAGTGCAAGGTATTTTGAATGATGGTGTCTAAATGAAGCTCCACCGAGAGTTTCAGAAGTCTACTTTTGTCAATATTGCTACTGAATATATCAAGTGGAGTTAGGACATTGACGTGACCAACTGTGTATACCTGGGACCCGTTTCATAAAGCCTTTTTTCAATGACAAATGACTAAAATCAGTGACAAATCTGCTGATAACCAATCAGAAGCAAGGATTTCAGTAGCTTTTAACAAAACCTGTCATTTGTCACGGAGGACAAGTTTTGTGAAACGCCCCCCTGTTTGATGTAAATATTAAGTGCACTTCACATGCAAAGAGTAAACTGAACTATGGTCAATTTGCACACTAGGGTTATACTATCACTTATGGTTGGAGTCCTTTTTTGTTCTCTTCTTTTTCTTGTGACTCTAAAACAATCAGGGATGTAGCAAATTTGAAGAGAGGAGAAATATCTATGAGAGCAACAACAAAACAAACAGAAGAGGCAAATATCACAAAACAATATGTATTCCATCTCTGTACGAGGTTGTATCTTCATTATTGATGTCCTTTTGAGAATCACTGATTGTATGTTGGATGTACAAAGTGATCCGTATTTTACAAAATGAGCATCGAGGAAGGAGGGAGAGTAGAGAGATGATAGATCGTTTGTATTATTCCCTGCGAGTATCGTGTTAAAGGCGACATATCTAACTCAGAAAATGCACTATTTTTGACACGTAAATTAACGAAGAGAGAGAACATAATTATAAAATAATGTGATTGTATTATATTGTACACTATGAATGGAGTCTACGAAAGAAAAACGGCACATTATTGTAGAGAGGAGAAGAGATCTATGAATAATATATTTTGCTTTCATTTTGGCATTTTTTAAACAAACTGTGAGGAGCTATTGATTTGGATTTTTTTTTAAAGTGGAAA
Source organism: Hemicentrotus pulcherrimus (assembly GCA_003118195.1). Lineage (NCBI taxonomy): Eukaryota > Metazoa > Echinodermata > Echinoidea > Camarodonta > Strongylocentrotidae > Hemicentrotus > Hemicentrotus pulcherrimus. The sequence goes on along the minus strand of BEXV01000557.1, from coordinate 48,560 downwards.
AAAGCCAAATTGTATTTAATCGTGAATTTTGTATGATAAATACATTGAAACCGCACCTTTCTGTATTAATATTATTATACTACGAGTATTGTAAATTATGAATATACAAACTGTAAATACTGAATCATTATTTTGTGTCTGTGTCATATGTGTATTATTATTGGAGACAAATCTACAAATACAAAAAAGGAGGACATTTTATTATCAACTGTTTTGACGGGAACTATCATTCGGTCAATATTTTTTTCACTTTGCTCTTGAGATAAATTCATCGAGACAAAAATGATTGATGTATATTTGATGTAGCCATTGTCCTTTTTATCATCGGAATAATCGACATCCAGAAACTGACTTTGGTTCATTGGAAAATAATGTTTTGCAAAGGGCAGACATCCTCCCTCTGTTTCATGAATTGTCTTCAATCAAGGAGTGAAGCAGGAGAGTAGCTCCCTTGTGTCTGTCCCTTGTATTTTTAATTTTCATTTTGTGAATCTGTCAAAAAGTAAGAAAATTAAACAAAGAAATGAAGAAGAAATTAAGAATGTTCTTTCACATTGGGATATAGAAAGACAGATGATTTATATATATACTTTTCCACGTGATTTGTAGAATAAAGTAAGTTATTCGTCTAGCCATACAAAAGACAAGACGTATTTGTGTTCCTTTTTTTTTCATTGTGACAATGACATGACGAGATATTCGAAGAAGATGATGCTGATGGAATCGTGAATGTGAGACTGAAGATGATGCTGGTGACGTGGATGATGATGTAATTGGTGTAAAGAGGAGGGGTCAGATTATTGAGTTTTAAGTCGACGAGGGTGCTGATGTTGATGACGACAGAGTTGATAATGATCATGATGACAACAATGATGGTGATTATGATGGCAGTGTGTTGGGGAAGATTGTTTAGGATGATAAACTAGAATTTATTCTAAGATGAGGAATAGGAAGATGATTAAATCTTGATGCATCATGATGAAACTGATGCTGATGAGGATGATGTTGAGGCTGATGGAAGTGATTTGGAGATAATAGGACGAGGACAATGGAACTTATTTGAAAAGCAGTATGATTACGTTATGCTCGGGAAAGAAANCCCCCCCCCCCTCCATTATGTAATGCCACTATCATGTATTTCATAGTGGTGATAGGGGGTGGGGGAATGGCTTCATTATAAGTACAGATGGGCCTTTATATACATCATAATTATTTCACATGTAGTCCAACATAAAAGTGAATAAATTATACTCTAATAATCTAGGCATTAGATCACTTTATTTCATAAATATATAAAAACTGGATAAAAACTATACATAACAGTATCTTATGTACATTGTTTACAACACATGAAAACAAAATAAAGCAAATTGAGAAGTACAGCAAGAAGTAAATTGAGCTGTATGAAATGATATTTGCTGATTCACAAAGTCACATTTGAGGAGACGCAGTGGCATTAATCCTCATTACCAAGTCCCTCAGAGAGGACTGAAAGCTGTCGGTCCCCTGGCTGCTTACAGCAGTTGGGTAAAAAAAAAAGCTATCTAACCAAACTAAACCAAATTCCTTAAAAACAGGAGTATAATCATACATGGAAATTTGTTAGATATGATTTTAAATACAAAGTACATTTATAATTTTTCTCCTTCATTATTGCAAGAGACATGGTATTGACCATATTGTCATAATAAGCATACGGTACAAATAACCTACACTATGCACAGAGGTACAAACTGTTTTAACATTCTAGAAAGATCACTATTAAAGTGACGAAAGTGCTTGATGAATAGCTTTTCTTCCCCATTTGAAGAAAACTTAATAATAAACCTTTGACCAGTATGCCATGGAATGTAGTATTGGTGCAAGAATTAATGGAATGTAGTATTGGTGCAAGAATTAAAAGAAAAATTACAACAAAACCTAATGAGCATGTATCTAGTACTTTGTCGTAAATTCTAAAAAGTTGGTAAAAATAACCCTTTTCCTTCTCATGCATGAGTTTGTATCTAAGAACTGGCTTTCCGGTATGCAACCTTACATTAAAGGTCGATCAATATATTTAACATCATGATTTTAAAATATGTAATAATATGTAAACAAAATTAAAAGGCTTCAAACTTTATAAGCATACTTCCAATGATAGATGACTTTTATCAGTTCTGGAGAAAAAAAATCCAGGATTCAACCACAATGACAAAACACCATCCCTCCTCTTTGGTCAATTTGAAAACTTAACACTTGTATTTCAGAATATCATCTTATTAACAATAATTTCAGATAACTATGCAATGACGATGAAAATGTAGCTGCATTTCGACTGAGTATTAGCACACACAAATCTTTTACAAATATAAGTTGAAGAGTATAACCTAAACCGAAGATACAGTGTATGTATCTAAGAAGAAGTACAGCCTGAATAGTGCTGATTCAAGACCCTGTTGGAAATAACAAATTTAAATAGATGAACTATTTATCAACGATTACAACATTATCAATGATATGCTATTTTAGTGTTGTCAGAGGAGTAACAGCTCTCTGAAAACTACAGATCAAAAGCTTTGAAAATCGGAAGTTGTTGACCTAAATGCTAGCTATCGCCTTGATGACATCATCTTATATGAAGTATGCATATTCACAATGACTTGGCATTTAATAAGTAAGGCTCATCACCTCAGCTATATAGGTGAGCCGATCAGGTTCATATGTTATGTTGTTACCGTAAGTGCTGCAAATTTGACCCGCTTTTGACCCATAATTTGAAGGGGTGTGAGGTCTTAATTTGCTTTTGTGCAATACTGAAAGGGATTTTTTTTAAAATTCCTTTATAGTTGTAGTCTACATTCATTCCGCTTTCCATTGATAAAACGTTGTATTTTCATTGGATAGGGTCTTTAAGAATTTTGTACAACTATGTAAAAAATTGACAGGCCTTTCTCTGGTGTAAAGGCACCCTCCCAAGTTCAAGTCGGAGAAGGTTTTTATGGGTTCAGATATGTACAGAGAATACAACATGATCTACCATGGTGTGTAGTTGCTCTTGGACGTTCTGATGTGTTCTGTATCCAAAGGCTGTTTCTTATCTCCCATGGTTACTGCTACCATCGGCCACTGTTAAATTTAAAAAAAACATGGGATAATCGCATGTAAGTACACAAATTTAAGAACTATAAAAGGTGTCTGAACGGAAAGCACAGAGGCAGCAAAGTTGCCTGACATTTGTATGGAATAGTAATTATTTTTTTAAATTTAAATACATTGCCACTTTGAATATCTACACAAATTTTCTTAGATTAGTTTCCACTGTGAGCCGTGCTTCAGTAGTGCAAAGGAAATAGACATAATTGTCCAGTGATTGCTATTTATTTATTTTTTAAATCTTGCTAATGAAAATTTGCAGTATTTTGAACAAATATAAAATTCTCTGGTAGTCTGTTTTTTTTTTTGTGTGTGTGTGTAAGTGATAGATAATCACATTACTTGCTTTTTGCATAACTCTATATCAGAATGCACCCATAATCATGTGACTTACTATTTCACTTATGATTTCTTCATGTTTTGTCTATATTTATAGTCTGTTAAATGGCAACAGAATCAAAGATTTGTGCATTAAATTTGATTATGGTACATTACCACAATGGTCTATTAGATTGCAATAACAAAAACTGGTAATCTTCTTTCATAAATTCAACAACAAAGTCATGGCGAGGAAAGACGACTTCACTACTTCTATTTGATCATCAGTAAGTTGAAAAATGTTTTTTACTGAGCAAAAACTTGGAAAAATGATTTTACAACTTACATGTATTGGCTGCTTTCATAACACCCTTCAGTAGATCTCTGCCTACTCTCGATGGAGGTAGAGGCTCAGTGCTTGGTCCCGGTTTTGAACCCTGACCATGCAATACAAGCAAATTGAACAGGGTCTTAGAGTACTATTTTTTTTTAAAGATTTGTTCTTGTGTTATTTTTAAATTTGCAATGTCCTTTATACTTACATGAAAGAATGTTGATTCCATGCATATTAGAATAGTTTTTTAGTTGGATCAAGTAAGAATAAAATTATGTCACTCACAGTAGTTTCCTGGGCAAATAATACCAATAGGCCACGTTTAGATGGTGGTACTCAAACACAATGAACTAAAATTTAGTGAATGCTCCCATTGGTTCTTTTCCACTATAAATCTGTTAATACAAATGAGGATAGAATCTAGACGCAATATAAAAGTTTTACAAGCATCCCCTCCCCCTAATAAACTTTGTACACAATTGTATTCTTATTCTTCTCATTTTTTATTATTTACCTTCTTGAGTTTTTCAATCTCCTTGGCTAGTTTGTCAATTTCTCTCTCAGCTCTCTTAGACGCTTCTACTCGCTTCTTCTTTTCCTAAAAAAACATAGAAATGAAAGGTAGGAATTAAAATGCTGATAAATAATGCAATATGATTAGGTTAAGACAATACATTAATGTAAATGTTTGAACAGAAAATAACAAACACCTTAAGCATAGATCTCATTAAATTTATAGACTTTTGCATGAACCACAGAATATGTTTAACTCCATATTCATCATTTAGATGAATAGATTTCAAAACCAAGCAATGCAACAATTGAAGTTTTATATGCTTGTGGCAAAAATGATACTTCTATTTATATTATACAGTTTTAAAATCTTCATTCAGAAAAAGGTAAAAACAAGTTAAATTTCTTTACTAAGTAGAGGTTTTGGTAAACTAGCAAAAAAATTGAATTCTTAGGAGTATGAGAAGTTGGGGAATATAATAATAGTATTGAGAGAGTAAAGGATGTGAGGAGGGGGGCGAATAAAATAGAACGACATATGAATCAAGGTGACAGGCTTTAAGTGATAACTATTACTGCCAATTTCGTAACAAGTAGCATGGCGTATTCCATTTTCAAGGGATAGCTATTTCATTGTTACTTTACTGATGATAAATAAATGAATGATTACTTCATAAATCACACAAACTGAATAGTGATGATATCTGGATGACAGAATAATAGAGAAAGGGAGAGAGACAGAGAGAGAGACAGAGAGAGAGACAGAGACAGGTAGAGAGAGAGAGACAGATAGAGAGAGAGAGGGAGAGGACTGATTGATTGCTTACTTCTTCCAATAGCTTGACGAGCTCCACTTCTCTCGATGAGTAGGCCTTCTCTGCATCAGTCAGCTGTTGTTGCCAATGGACTCTAGCTTGTTGCTTCCTAAGGTCTTCATCGAGCAGTCTCTGATCATGTAGTTCCTTCTTTAGATTCATCTCCCTACATTAAAATTCAAATTGAGCAAAGCTTTTACCTGAAAATCTTTGCCAATTAATTTTTCTAGTACTTGTACAAATTGCCCCAAATGAAAATTAGCTTGATGGCAAATTTCAGTATATATGTAATTTTCTTGCAAATGATTCTGATAAAAACAGGAAGATTTGCCTGAAAACCCTTGAATTTTTCTCATTATTACAACAAGAATACAGAAAGGCTTAAGTTTGGTCGTTGGCCTGCATGTATGATTTAATTAAATGTTGGCGCCATAATATACAGAGTAGAATCTTTAATAATTCAGTGTAAGAAGACAGCTCATAAGATAAAAGATAACAGGTTACCACCATCAAATAGAAACCATGTTGTAAAGAAATGAAATAAGTGGTCTTTATAAAAAGTAGGTTAGTCTCTAACTTACTTCTAAACCAGAAACTTTTGCAACATGAAACTTTCACAATTTGTTGAAGACAGCATTTTACATGGCAAGAAGCTTTCCCAAATTGAAAAAAGGTCAGTGCTGTAGCAATTGCGAATCAGTTATTTGGTTGGATTGAAACTCTCTCGAAATTCACTCACAATTCATGCACACACAAGGATGCCTGGTGTTACAATGTCTGCACTATCTCGAGATTGCCAAATATCCAGCTATTTGAATTATCCAGATCGCAAACTATCCAGCTTGTTTGCGTTTTCATTAGACCGAAGTAGCAAATTAGGTGGATAGTTGGTCGGGATAATATCCCAAGATATCTCGGTCTAGTTTGCGGTGTTCCGTGTTTACTCGAGGTCAGTGCACTAGCGCGCTGAGCGGTATAGATTGCATGTGCGAACCGGAAATCGTTGTGCATGATGGGATCGGGATATTTGACTCCGTACTTCGGTCTAATGAAGACGGTCGTGAACTATCCCGCTAGTTCGGAAATAGAAGGATATTTTGTAAACTAGACCGAGATATCTTGGGATATTATCCCGACCAACTATCCACCTAATTTGCTACTTCGGTCTAATGAAGACGCAAATAGCTGGATAGTTTGCGATCGGAATAGTTCAAATAGCTGGATATTTGGCGATCTCGAGATAGTGAAGACGGGCCTATTGTGTTTTGTCACAAAATGTCTCACACTGCAATGACTTTGAAAGAATCTATTTATTTCTGACCTTAGTTCTTCTTCTCTTCTTCGCTGTCTTGAGATCTGTCTGTCTTCAGCTCTGATGACAGGGGGCAGCTCTTCTCTGTGCCAATCTTGCCATGGCATAGGCACTGTCAAGAAAAAAACAACAAATATATGATGATACTACTACTACTGCTTCTACTAAATATAATAATAATGATAATAATAAAAAAGATAATAATAATACTAATACTACTACTACTACTACTGTTTAAGACAATAATAATAATTATCATCATCATCATCATTATTTATATGAATATAATGGTAGTGGTAGTGATAGTGATAATGATAATAACAATGATAATAATAATAATAGTAATGATGACACCATCACTCTACTAAAAAAAAAGTGACAATTTTGATTCCAGCTTAATTTCTATTGCGCCTAATGCATCTAAATCAGAGTATTTCCTGTACCTTCCTGCAAGATGTTTCCCATGAATAATAGACCTTTGTTTGTTTGTTTGCCTGTTTGTTTGTTTTACCTGACTGCTATAGAAAGCAGGTGTATGCTTGTAAGTATGCAACCAGGGGACCAACAGCTTTCAGTCCTCTTGAGGGACCTGGTAATTAATGATGATTAATGCCTTACCAAAGGGCACTAGCGCATCGACTTGGACCTCCCGGTTATTGAGCCTCTATGAAGAGTTAATGAATTCTTGAACATCCATTTCTATACTATCAACAGGTAATTATAGCTATAAATTCACAAAGAAGAAAAAAAAAAGTCATTGGTTTATACAATGTAAATTGCTCAATCTTGCTAATAAGAATGTCATTGCTTGCCTTGCTTATTAATACATTCATATCTCTCTATTCCCACTGAAGAAAAAAAAAGGGGCAAGAATAGACCAAAAAAATCTGTATTGTGCACCTGAACTGAAAAAATAGACTGAAGGTTAGACTTACTTTGTGTTGGGTCTAGGACCGGCATCCCAGAATCTTTAATCAGCAAACTATACAACTCCTTGTGAAAGTGTTTATTGATCTGAGAGTGAGAGAGATGCAATGACAAAACATGACTCATAGAGAATAATCTATCAAATAATTCAATTGACAAATATCATGACTGCTTCTCGATAAAGACTTTGACTTGGTTCTTATAAAAAGGGGAACACTTTGTTCTAATCCCTAAATGGGCCACTTAAAATTGAAATTCCTGATTTCTTTTCTTTGAATGACATTTTTGCAATTGGAAATTCAACCAAATACTTTTAAATGATATATTGGTATATCTCAATTCTGATTTATCTATCAAATTATTCAATTGACAAAGCATGACTGCCTCTTGATATAAACTTTGATTTTGTAATCATCAAAAAAGGGAAAACTTTGTTCTAATGGGAAACTTGAAACTTCTGAATTTAAAAGTTTTAGAATTACATTTTTTTCATGATTGAAAACTCAACGACCAAACAAATTTTCAATACTATATATCATTTTTCTGTGTATCTTAATTCTGATTTAAAAATCATACTCTTAAATAAAGGGAATTGCGTTCAACCTTCTCATTTTTTAGACACTGAGAAAGAGTAGTGTGATGATCTAAAATGAAAACAAATTTCCTAATTTTTCACAAGTTGTTTTTAATTTACAAAATTCATCCATGACGTTCCTGAACAAAGCGAAACAGTACTAAACTGTGTTTCTCTACTCCTAGTACACATGTTCCAGTTGGATTTGTTAAATAATTTGCTACAAATCAATGTGTTTGTTGTCTTAACCCTTACTGTACTGGGCTATTTTGAGCACTCTCTGACTGGGGGGGGGGGGGCCCCCC
>BEXV01000557.1:0-22957 GCA_003118195.1 Hemicentrotus pulcherrimus | reverse complement strand
TTAAAACGGCTTGCCATAAATACGCAGCAATGCTCAAGCCAAATACGCAAAGGTGTGACTGAGGCATAAAGTAACACTCCTAGGAGTTATGTTCTCTTCATGGCGCAGTAGATGTATTGATATGTTAGCTGCGTTATATGAATTGATCTCATTATTAACTGTTAGTATTGGATAGTGGATAAACAAAAGAACATCTCACAACATTCCTATTCCACTTCCTATGACATCATACAGACCAGTCTTTAATAGTCGAGTTGGGATGGATTTATTTTCTCTTTTCTTTCTACCTTTACAGCATGGTTTCAAGATTAGAAAAAGAAAAATCCAAGATTGATTTCAGCATTGATGTCAAACATGAGGTAAGGCATTTAAAGATTGAAACAGTCAAACCTGCTTTAGTGACCACCTGTCTACAAAGACCACATTTTTTTGTTTCCCTTGAAAATGGTTTCTCATATTGAAACATGTACTAAAGGAACCTGTCTACAAAGACCACCTGTCTACAAATAGCACTTATGTGTTTTCCTGGGGCGGTCGCTATAGACAGGTTTGACTGTAATTCTTCTCTGCTTTTATTCCAAATATATTATATATTTTGATTTCCAGAACCTGTTAGGATGATGTGTTTTTCTAAATATATAAATCTTGTTTGCTTGGGCATAAGTATGATTGTGTGACATTGATAATATGTGGATGAACTATATATACATTTACTCTTTTATATTCAGTATAGAAGAGGGTTTGGTCCCAAAATGTAATAATGTGAGCAGTATCAGCATCTCTTCTCCATGCTTTCAGCCTGAACTTCTTGATCTCCTTCGAGATAAAGGCTAAATGCAAAGTGACTCTGCACAGGGAGTGGATTCTTTGTAACGTGAATGGTATCTGCATTCTGTGTGCGGATCAAAACATTGTACATTATACGATAGAATGGTGGAGAAAATATCACAAATCATTTTTTAAAATCATGATCTAGGATTCATACCATGGATATAATGTGTTAAGCAAACATAATGTTTTGTCGCAGCGTTGTTCAATACTTTTATAATTATTTTTTAAAATCCTGTTTGCTGATCAAAACATATTTGATCATGGACACATCATACATTTTACAAGGAAATGATGGGAAATAAACCAGAGAACATTTCTTTAAGTCATGATCTAGTATTCATACCATGGATCAAATGCATTTAGCAAACATAATATTTTGGCAGCTTTGTATAATCATAATCATAATACTTTATCATTGCATTTTTTTAATTTTCTCCTTTTCTTAATATGAAAATTTATTTATTTATTTGTAATTACAGCTTGCTCATTACATCTGGAATGAAGAAAGTGGATTACACATGACAGGCTTACCTCAGCTGTGTGCAGGTAACATTGACCCCAGTGACCTTTCACCCTTGACCGATGAACAGGCCATGCAGAAGATACAGTTTAGCAAGGCTAACCCTACCAAGTCTGGTTCCATCTGTGTCACAGCTTCTCCCAAGGCACTCCCAGAATGTGTAAGAAAATGCTTAAGAATTTGTTTGGATGCGATTTGAATTTAACGTATATTTTTTTTTCTTGAAGGTTGCTTGGTTTGTTTGTTTGTTTTAAATGACTGCTAAGAAAAGGTGTAAGCAACCATGGGACCAATGGCTTTTAAGTCCTCTCCGAGGGACTTGGTAACGGGATTACTGCCTTACCAAAGGGCACTAGTGCATTGAATTGGTTTTGAACCCGGGACCTCCTAGTTATGAGGCTGCTGCTCTCCCACTGAGCCATCGCGCCTCACTCATTCATCTGGTTAATAATTATCTGAAATGTTTAACGTTCTTTTATAGATAGTTTGGTTTTAAAAGCTCTTACTGTGACATTGTTAATGTGTCAGTGGGTTTATTGTGTAATTTTATGAAAATATGTTCAAATATAATATGTTGTCAGATACACTCAAAATGTTGTTTGTGAGTTGTAGAACTTTTAGTTAAAAATGTTTCTGTATCGTTTTAGATATCTGATGAAAATGAATAATGAATAATAACTATTGAATACCGGTAATAGATATCTCAGTTTTGTTAAATCAGCCTGCAAATAATTATTGTTGGAAAGCAGTTTCACTATAATATATGTACGCTTTAACATCTCCCTTTTACTACTAAAAATGCCTCTTGCTATTCATGCCCTTGCTGAACACATGACAATATCATCTTTAAAAGTGTCTCATTGTCTTGTCATATGCATGCATTACTCTCTGTAACTGTACACCTGTTTGCAGGGCCCACCAGTGCCAGGAAAGAATGTATTCTTTGCAGTTAAAACATGTGAGAAATTCCACAGTGAAAGAGGTAAGACAAAACAATTTCATCCATTGGAAAAATGTTAGTACAAATATTCTTCATATTAACGTTTTTCTAATATAAAGCATTGTTTTACCTACAAAGACTTTAAATCTTGAGCAGACCCTGTTTATTCTTCCAATACAGTGTCATTCAAATTTATATGGAGTAGTTACATACGTGTCAAATTTTCTTGTTCAAACAATAAAGTAGCATTGTACCATAAATCATCATAAAGGTTTTTAGGATATTTTCCCTAAATTCCTCCATTGATCATGTAAGAGTATAGAGCTTAAAACAGTGAGAACAGTAATATACATGTACTTGGATTTCTAATATAGCAGTATAGATTTTTCATGTTTGTCGCAATATTTCTGTAATTAGGAATTCATGTTATTATCTTTGATCAAATTATTCTTTTGTAAAAGGGAATTCCAGTCAAAGTCGCATTTTGTAATCAGATTTATACCTAGATGAATATCAAAGATTTTTTTCAGTTTTATGTTAAATGAATTCTCATGTTTAAAAATACCCTGGATTTTAATTTTCCTTCTCAGTGCCTGTAGTGCAGCGAACCTGGGGAAGATTTGCAGAGCACATGGTGTACTTCAGTAATAAGGCAGACATATCTATTCCTACTGTAGATATCGGGGTTCCCAACACTGAAAGAGGTACCGTTGTTCATTCATGTTTGTTTGTATATGCTCTTAACCTATCTATAATTTCATTGCAGAGGAGTAAAAGTAATGGACTATTTGATCATTTAATATGATTTGATTTCTATCTCGGGCACCAGCAACAGGTTATTTATTGTATGTTATATAGTTAATGTCGTCCTTTTTGAGCCAGAAGGGCATTAGCTTATAAGATCGCCTGGCTGGCAGAAGGGCGTTGGCTCGAATTTCAGGTCAGTAATGAAACTTTAAGCAGAAGGGCGTTAGCACTAAACCGCCTCAAACTCTTATAAAACTGACTTATTTCTGAGAAAAAAAATTGTGGCTGTGTTCTATTACAAGATTTCTATTAGTCCTATAATAGTTCAACCAATTTTCGGGACGGAAAGCAGTTTAAATATAAAACGAATCTTTAAATTGTGAATAATTTGAAAAGTAGTTTTCAAATCGCTCGCGCGCTAACGCCCTTCTGCCACCCAGCCGACGATATACGTTAACACAGAGTCAATGCCCGTCTGGCTCTGAACATACAATATTAGCGTTTCTAGGAAAAGAAGGAGATCTTTGAATATGGCATTTATCTGTTGCTTTTGTTTGTTTGTTTGTTTTCATGTATTTTGTTCTATTTGGGAAGGCGAGTTTAGGCCGCCTTTAAATAAGCCTAGCTTGCTCTGCATTGGGCAGCAGCGATGCAACTAACTGGGATTATCCAGCACGCCAGACATATTTGAGGTTCACCGTTGTTCTAAAAGATTGCAGGATTCATGTCAGTCGTGGAAAACTTTAGGGAAAAGAATCATGGTGGACTCAAAACAAATCATAATTTAGGAATAATGTCTTTTTTCAAGTTTTGTTCATTTCCTAATAGCCTTGATAGATTTAGAAATGAGCCTGAAGTGATGTCCTATTTCTTCATTAACATGTATTTGATCTGACTGCATGATTTATTTACAGGTCACTGTGGGAAAACGTTTGCAATATTTGATCAGTTCCTCAACAATCCGGAATACAGGACATTCCCATGGCTAGCAATAACAGATGATGACACTATCATTAGGTATGGAGTCTCTCTCTCTTTCTCTCAACCAACCAACATCAATTGCTCTCTCTCTCTCTCTCTCTCTCTCTCTCTCTCATTCTTGCTCTCTGTCTCTCTCTCTCTTACTCTCTGTCTCTCTTTCTTAATCTGTTTTTTTTTCTTCTATATTACTTTCTTCTTTCTATCCCTTTCTGTTTCTCACACATCTTCAGTGAATTTCACCTCCTTCATACATGTCCAGTTAACAACTATATTATTCATACCCCTTGTAAATTTGATATTTCTTCTCTACTTGAAGTGACCAGACATTTTTAGTCAGCTATTTCAAACTGTTTTCTTTGTTAAACAACACTTATTATGTGTTTAATTATTGCCTGGTTTGAAAAGCTTCTACACAATTTTAGACGGTGAATGGCAGCTTCTGTGTTGAACACATGACAATTTAAAAAACATTTTGTAATGGATTACAAATCTGATAGTCTGAAGACTGGTTCGTGCAGTATGTGTATTGCATATTATCTATAGATTCTCTTTTCATGTTGATTCTCTTTACGATCATTTAACCCCACACTTTCCCCAACATGACAGCGTTTCGAGATTACAGCGTCTATTATCCTGTTATGATGCCACCAAACCAATCATGCTTGGTGAACGCTATGGTTATGGGCAGGTCAAAGGTCTTGGGTATGACTACATCACTGGAGGAGGAGGGTAAGTACATGTCGAGGGGTCAGTGACACAATGATGTAACTCCAGTTCAGCCATTTTGAGTAAAAGTGGTTTATTCGTCACTAAGCACTTGGGCCTTAAGGAGTTAAGTCTATGTTTCACTAACCATTGCCTTCAATGGGGTGTTGTGTGGAGTTAAATCTTTATGTTTCCTGAAAAGCCCACATTTTTCTGAACATTTTGATATCAAATACTCATTTTGGCAAAAGTTATGTCTTTGTGTCACTGAACCCTCCATATAGTAGTAATAACAACAACAGAAAAGAAGTTCCATTTCAGGAGTGATTAATGTTGCAATTATTGTAAACGCTTTTCACTGTGATAGTTGGCAGTAACACTTCTAGTAGCAATGGAATTGCCTTGAAGCAATAGAAATGAAGCTTTTGCAAAACCATAGTAACAGTATTTATCTAGCCAAGTACAATAATTTTACAAATGTTATCCTTGCTAGTATTCCGCTTGGTTTCCATTTTATAATTCCCCATGTATACTACCCCCTCATCCATGACAATTTCCCCCCCCCCCCCCCCCAACACACACACACGCACACACACACAAAATTATTACAGCCAACCCGTAGATAATCACCTTATTACTTCAATTTTGTCGTTAGGGAAGCATTTCATAAACTGTCATTAGTAGATTCCATTATTCCGTTGAAACTCGTGTTTAGAATTGACAGGCATGTCAATGAGATGTAGGAAAACTTGTAATTATGACAGTTTCATGAAACAATGCCCTGGTAACTACCAAACTGGTAATCTTCTTAGGAGATAAATTGTCAGAGGCTCTTTGTCCAAGGAGTTGTGGCTTTGAGGTGGTAGCCCAGAAGTGAGCTGTGCTAGAATCAAGGAAATGATATCTTGATGACGATTCCTCTTTTCTGACAATGCTTGCTCTTGGAAACCATTAAAGGTATAGACCAGTTTTGGTCATGCGATTGCATTGTGAAAGAAACGTTGTGAAATCGAACAGAAAGGTTGATCATCTAGTACAATATAAGTATTGGTGTGTACTGCAAGGTTCTGAAATCATCAAAATGATAAGAAATTTGGCCCAGTCTTGGTAAAGCTACAGGCACTGTACACAGAAAGATCTATCCAGTCCAGGTAGATGTGATGATTTACCAAATATATCAATTAGTAGGCTGTTTCCCGTCAAAATTTGTATCTTCACGTATTAGACAAAACATTATTTCACATGATTGGTAATAAGAGCTTCCATTTCTTTTTTTTTTTGAGAGGGGGGCGTTTCCAAAACTGGTCTACCGGTATACCTTTAACCGAGTCGCGATGAGCTATTATACTATGAATGGACTGCCTTTCATGCATTAATGTCACTCCTCCTATGCACTCTTTGTTTTAGAATGATCTTCAGCCGTCCTGCTGTAGATGATATCATCTCTAATGGGTGCCGATGCAGCAAGAACGATGATCCAGATGATATGATAATTGGAATGTGTGCCAAGCGATATAAAATACCTCTAGCTCACTCACCTTTATTTCATCAGGTATGTTAGACAGTCGATAGTGACAGTGGTAGTGACAGTGGTAGTGGTGGTAGTCAGTGGTAGTCAGTGGTAGTGGTGGTTGTGGTGGTAGTGATAGTTGTAGTAATGGTGGTATTAGTATCAGTTGTAGTTGTAGTGATAGCAGGAATGGTAGTGATGGTAGTGGCTGTAGTGATAGAGGTAGTAATGGGGATATTAGTAGCAGTTGTAATTGAAGTGATAGTGGTAGCGGTAGGGGTAGTGATGGTATTGGTGGTAGTGAGAGTGGAAGTAATGATGGTAGTAGTAGCAGTTGTAGTTGTAGTGATAGTGGTCGAGTAGTGGTGGTAGTGATAGCAATGGTAGTGGTGGTAGAAGCAGTGGTAGTGAATGTTGTAGTAATGGTGGTATTAGTAGCAGTTGTAGGGATAGTGCTAGCGATAGTAGTAATGATTTTAGTGTTAGCAATGGTAGCAATGGTAGTGATGGTAGTAGCAGTGGTAGTGGTGGTAAAGATAGTCATAGTAATGGTGCGGATAGTAGCAGTTGTAATGATATTGCTAGAGGTAGTGGTAGTGATGGTAGTTGTGGTAATAGCAGTGGTAGAAGTGGTAATGATAGTTGTAGTAATGGTTGTAGAAGTAGCAGTTGTAGTGATAGTGCTAGCAGTAGTGGTAGTGATGGTAGTGGTAGCAATGGTTGTGGTGGTGGCGGTGATGGTCGTATTGGAAGTGAAGTGAATAATAGTAGTTGAGGGAGAAAGGAGAAGGAGAAATTGAAAAGGAACTGAAAATTACAAATGAGATATATATCGTTTCTTTTCAATCTTGATAACAATTTGGTGAAAAATGTTGTTTCAGAAATTATTAGATAATAGCCAATGTTTGACAATACAAATAAATACACTAAATGTAAGTTGCCATTAAGACGAACATTTAACTGTGCATGCATATCTGTAACAATCGATCCCAATGAGTAAATTTTCATTGTACCGGTACTGAACTTTATGGATATTACTTTTCTTTCCTTTTACTCACTCTGCCATGTCAGGCAAGGCCATCTGACTATGCCAAAAGTCTCCTGGCCCATCAGACACCGGTCTCCTTCCACAAGCACTGGAATGTCAATCCCGATCAGGTTTATAGCGACTGGTTTCTAAAAGCGGATGAGGATCTGAAGAATGCATCTCATGATGAACTATGATGAAGACAAGGATGTATGTTTCCTTAACAACTATAAAATATGTGTTCTTGGGATTAATTTACAACTAGATCCTTCCACAACATGAAACTGTCGCAAAGTGGAAAATTGGAGAGTTGTGTCAGTTGCGACTCTGTTATTCCAACTCACCAAATTTACGTATTTTTGTTGCACTTTGAAGTTTCTGTGTTAACATGATACCTCGATCATATGCATATTGCCTGCTCTTTATGTATGTACTTAACAGATCCAACCAAAATTGCCAGTTTGTTTTCTCCAAATTCTGTTGTAGTTTGATTATATTTATATTATGTAGGCATTGTACTCAATGCATGTCTTTGCAAGCCACCTCCAAACAGTTAGGTTGGTCTTTATTCATGGTGCTAGTATTTTAATGTAAATATGTCTTAGTGCTTGGACCTTGTGATGTTCACTCAACATTGAAATATTCCTGTGTTTATGCATGATTGTTCTTAAATGTATATTGTATATTTCTCTGTAATATTTCTATCAAAGCTCGTCTTTAAAAAAAAAGTAGAGTCAGACTTCACCTTGTATACCCCAGTCATGCCGATGTGATAGTCATAGTCAAGTGGTTTTAATCATTGCTGGAAAAGTGAAGGTTGTGGGTTCAAACCTTGGTCTTGCATTACATGTATGTAGTGTCCATTAGCAATACATTGATTTACATTTGCCACTCTCCACCCAGGTGTTAAATTGGTAGCTGTAGGTAGGAATTCCTTGAATGCTGTGAGCAGCAAAGTTTGTCACCTAGGTAGAGCAGAGGGATTATTGGAGTGTTTTGAGCACCTTGTAGATGAGCTTTATAAAAGTATTCAATAAATCATTATTACACATGATCGACAACTGATTGAACAAAAAAATGAACATTACTTTGAATGACAAAGACTTTTATCGCTTTCGAGGTCAATTAGAAGTCGGTCTGACCATGTGACTGGGTATAATCAGTGTTCTTCTTTTTCTTCAAGATAATCTGCCTCCTTCAATACTGAAGATTCTTGCAGATGCCTTATATACTCGGCCCGATTGAGGTGTGCAGGTGGACCACTAAATTGGGGTTTCCCCCCTACCCTTATACGAATAGTGCAGTGGGTTCTTAACGTGTAAGGTTGGTGACTCTCCTGTACACTGGGCCTCCATTTAACGTCCTATCCAAAGGACGGTGTTTTGTAACTGTGCCCTGGTATATTGTGACTTGCCATTACATTTGTATACTGGTACTAGGCAATGCAGTAATCCTGCCATTATGTGCTGGTCAGTTATAGTGTAATTCTACAATGTTCTTTCAGTCTGATCCAAATACTGGTGTACAAATGAATGTGAATAGTAGTAGATAGATAAATATTTAACAAAAAATTGTCATTTAGTCCAATTTACTCTTAGAAATTAGATAGTTCTATGCATATATAGTTAGGTGTTGTGGCCTTGTGGTCTAGTAGATAAGTCGCCGGACTAAAGATCACAAGGTAAGGGTTCAAATCTGTTTCCGATGACAGGGGTAATAAGTTATCTGTACAGCGCTTTATAGAGACATCGTCAATGAATCTAGCGCCATATAAACATGAAATATTTTATATATATACTGTATTAGACGGTAAATAGAGGCTGAAATGATGGTAGTTTATCTATGCAATAATTGGAAGTATTCATGTTTAGTGTTTGAAATATGTTTTAACAAATATTGCCTTCCTCTATTTTCCTGATATCGCTATATTTCCAGAAACCTTGTTCACATGTTTTACTCACAGAGCTAGACTATTTACATGTTAAACAAAGTCAACTATTTTTGTGAAGGAGTACTGTGGCGATCATGTATCTCTATGGCAATAAATGGAGTTGTGATTGTACTTGCATGTATCATCTGGGTATATTGTGTATGCACTGTTTGTCCCAAGGTGGTTATATATGGAGTGTTATAAGATGATGGAAGCGGATTCTAATCAAATGATTGGTTGAGAGCGTACACATGACCAGGCATTTAGGAACACAAAATTTTACTGACCGGTCATTATACAGTGCGTCCCAGAAAAAATGAAACCGAGAAGTATTGATGTTTTATCGTAACTTAATCACAATTACAATAAATAAATGACACATATTTGTAAAGCTTAGATCTTCCCCTTTCATTTGATGCAACTCAGATGATGCATATTTCATGCATGAGTGATTAAAATCAATTTGAAAAGAGGAAACTAAGTCATTTGGCGGACGAAATCTGAATTTCAAAGAGATAATCACATTTCCAGAAAGTGCAGTTTTTGCACTTCCATATGACACCTCAATCAGGAAAAATGAGCAAGAAATAACAAAGTTCTGTTTGTTTAAAGTGATGCTGCACTTCCATAATTTGATTTTAAAAATTTGTTTTCACTGTCCGCCTGTCGTAGCAAAAAAGCAGAATTGACAAAAGACTCGACTCCGTTTCGTTGAAAATCAGCCATGCATGAAGTCTTTCGTCTATGGCTGATCGTCAACGACTCAGAGTTAAGTCTTTTGTCAGTTCCGTTTGTTGCTACGGCAGGCAGCTAGTGAATACAAATTTGTTTAATTAAATAATGGAAATGCAAGCATCACTTTAAATTCAGTAAACCAAACTTTGTTTTTCCTTATTACAGTCAAACCTGCTTTAGTGACCACCTGTCTACAAAGACCACCTGTCTACAAAGGCCACATTTGTTGTTTCCCTTGAAAATGGTTTCTCATTTAATCATGTATTAAAGGAACCTGTCTATAAAGGCCACTTTTTGTGTTTCCCTTGGGTGGTCGCTATAGACAGGTTTGACTGTATATACATCAGTTGGAATGCATATATTTTTAGATGTAAATCTTTTCTTATCTACATCAAGAACCAGCTCATTTGTCTTTCTCTTTGTCTGCCTGTCTGTATCTTTGTCTACCGTTCTCTCTCTCTCTCTCTTTGTCTGTTTGTCTGACACAAGCCCTTGCTTACTCTGCTGCCTTCCCTTTCTTCTCTAGGTCAGTGCACAGGCACGTTCACATATTACATGTTCAACAATAGCATTTTTTTTTGTTTTTCTTCTTTCTGGTTGCCATTGACATAAGCACAATGAGATTCAGATTTCTTCATCTCTCAACTAGGTAGATAAGCAAGTACACATTGGGCCTTGGTAACAGTCGCTTGCAGCTACCCTTTTCACCCCCTCTTGCCATTCAGTGACGCATGCAAAAAGTACTGCGTTTCCCACATCATTTGTGAATACGTCTATACAGTGTAATTATCCATTCCGATCGCTCGCAACATTCCCACTCATTCACTTTCATGTAATGTAATAAACAGGAACCACAAGAAAACAGGATCAAAATGAGATACAAACATTTTGCATTTTATATTCTGTACATTCTCAAGTTTGATTTCAAAGGGAAAATGTAAGCTATATTTCTGTGTATTTACAATACAAATTGAAAACAAAGTACATGTACATACACACATCAGCAAAACCTTGTACTTTTATCACGCATCATTTTAACAAGAACCTACATGAACCTTTATACAAAGTGAAATCAATAAAATAATACAGAAAATATGTACACATGAATAGACTAGAAATAAGCAATTATTGTTTGTGCGCCTCATATTTCAATTAGTCCCGTGGGACTAGAAAATATCTTTCAGGTAGAACCCTGCAAGAAGTCGATCCTCGTTAAATCTATTCTCCATAAAGCAGGTCGAACATGATCAAATTGTTATATACATACATGCCAATGCTACTTGAACTCTTAACAAAATATAATACACATACATTTAACTACCTCGCTTGGTGCAGCAAAGTTTGTTTTTTTTTAGCTGCAAGAAATCCAAGTACAACATACTTCAGGAATTTAAAAAACCAGATGCATGCCTTTCACATACAAGATGTATGCAACATAAAATATAGCTGCACAAACATTATAATCATACACACTTCATATAAACTGACTGCATATAAATGACACGAGATACATTATCCCGTAAAATGTCTATATGCGGTCACATGTGATTGCAAAAATATGCAAAAATGTTCAGATGGAACACGAGTTAGGAGTTTCAAGTGTAATTCAAGATACATGATAATGTATTGATTGAAAAATCGCTTCATTAATTTTTTCTGGAAGATCAATCCTGGACAAAACCAAGAAATAACATTCAGAGGAATACAATGTTATCTTAACAATGCTGTAATAAAAAAAAAAACAATTGATAAACATCAATTGGAAATGTACATGACTGTCAAATTTCCAAACTTCAAGCCCTGTAAACAGTTTAGCAAGTGTCAAGAATATTATTTTGGAACAATGCTAAAAATATCCCCTACACTCATTTTAGAAGTAATCAATGTCAAGTCAAGGTTAGCATACATCGAGCTAGGCCTCTGATCATTTTGTGACCGCAAGTCACAAGCTAAGAGCGTGCAGATCACAACACTGCTTTGAAGGTACCGAGAACTGCTACCCAAGATACAATGATACAGAGTCATAACTCTATGCAAAAATCGCAATACCTCCAAGAGGAATCCTCCTATTTCAGTTGAATAGTGAACAATACTGAAGGACTTACTTTACTTTAATACTGCAAAAATATAAAGTTAACACAACTTACAAAATATCGTAACACAGAACTCTTCAGAAAAGTTTTTGAATAATTGAAATGCAAATTATAAACTACAACTTGAATCATAAGAAAGTCTTCAGACAATGAAAATATAATGTACTGCCTAGTGCCTACAACAAAATATACCGCAAAATGTTTAAACTAGACAACAAAACAGCAACCAAAACAAGAATATCATTTTGGAAGAATTGTGGACAGGACTTGATTTATTCAACTCTGTACTACATCTAATTGTAATGTCTAATTGAACTAGTCTTGGGCACAAACTTTATTTTTGTACACAAGGTTATTTCTAGATGTGTATTTTTCTGCTTTACGTGAATTGACTTGCATTGTTGGCAGACCAAAAATAAAAGAGAGATCCACAATGGTTGTACAATCATGACATGTTAACCCTTTCCCTCCAAGATTTGTCAATTGAATTCCTATAGATTTAATACATGGTACAGTTGGTTCCTGTAGGCAACATGTCAACATGTTCATTAATGGCATCTCTCTTATCGTTTAATTATTAATACTTGAATGTCTTTCACATTTCAAATTAATTAATTTCCACATTACACCTATGCATTTCCTCAAATAGGAAGTCCAGTCCTGTGCAAAATAAAATCCAGCATCTCTTTTCCAACATCTATGAATACATTTAACAGTGGGAACATGCTCCATAACCGAGACTGAGAAACACATTACAGAGGCCATGCCAGCATGGTTTCTACCCGAGTGTGTTCTCACTCATATTCATGGTTACATAAAGCAATCCAAAAATACTTGAATCTCAATTAGAAGTACACTTCTAGTGCAAAACAGATTTGTGGCATGCCACAACCATTTTTTGTAATGAAAATCTATGAAAGCCAAATGCTCCATCAACTGTTCTTATTCCACTATACAGCTACAGCCTGCAGAGAGCTGCAATTAACTCAACTATATTCAATTCAAAACTATTTAGAGCTCACTTAGAAACACAGGTACACTGCTAACGAAAATTAACTTTTTTTGTTGATGTGCTGTCATTTTGTAACACCTCAATAAAAGCCAAATGCTGTAGCAACTGCACCACTGCAAATATGCTTCATAAAACTGTCGATTATTGACCGATTGAAAGTGAATTAGAGATTCACATTGCATACTCAAAATCACTATTTCAAGAAACCGCGCCACTGCAAGTATTTGAATACCCACATGCAGCTGTGAGAAACAATAGATATGATAGCAAGCATGCCAAGAGACCTACATAACACCTGCGTGACAAAATAATTTTACAGCTATTAAGAGTCCTCATCTACGATGAATTTAATGAGATTGAAATAATCATGTATTGATGATACAGCTTTGGCCTCTACACACATACAGACAAGATAATCATGAAAGAGTTTTATCATTATGGTTGTAATCCTAGTTAAGGGTAATTTTTACTTTTGGATGTGATATAAGAACGTCCAAACCAGACTAAATAATGTTTTGGAAGTATAGATGCAGGTCTGAAATCCATTTCTCATGTGCTGTGGATACATTTGTGAATCAATCACAGTTTTAAATAATCTGTCACAATCACTGCCCATCTACAGTAGGGGGGGAGGTGTTTCACAAAGATGAAGTTGAAGTTGAACTTATCTCTAAGTTAGACCTAACAGTTATGGAAAGCTGTTAGCATCTATGAAAATATTTTGTACAAGTTGTTTTAAAAGCCATAAAATATTGATTCAAATCATTCATATTTTCTATTATCTAGGACATTTCATGTTCTTAATGTGGAATTTATAGAAAGTCTAAACTACTTGAATGTTCGCTTTTGGTTATATTTTATTTTAAGGCTACAAATGGCTCTCCATAATGTTTAAGTCTAACTAAGAGTTAAGTCCAATTTAGGATCTTTGTGAAACACCCCCCTGGACTTCAACTATCTGCAGATTTATTAAGACATACTGTCACCAACCTCCCACAGCAAATTCTTTATCTGATAAACTGCCGAATTCTGAGTGCATCAAGCATGTACCTAGGTTGCATATGACATATCTCCCAGCAGAACTCTAATTTAAGAAACCGTTCTGTATGTTTGGAACCACAATGGTGAATAAAAATTGATATGAGTTAATGCCCTTCTGGCTCCAATACAGGCGATTTGATGATATTGCATGCTTCCTGTATTGGTGTCTAATTGGGTTGGAGTTGTAACACCAATATACACCTAACCAGTTACCGGTATACAAATTGGAGGTACATGTATCAAATATTTATGAGGTTGGTATTAGTCAAGTGTTCCACGACACTTGGGAGAACCACTGAGACAAGACTATTCTTGTAATCATGGGTCATGTAGAGGTGTCCAGTGTTTGTCACGCTCTGGTGTAAATGAGTGTTTTACAGCACTGGATAGCACCTCAAAGATGTAAGAATATTCTTGTAATCACAAGTTATCTGGAGGTATCTAGTGCTTGCTGAACTTCGGTGTTAGTTGAGTGTCCCACGACACTGGAATCGCAGCACCCAGGCAAAGAAGATTCTCTCAATCACAGGCAACATTGGTGTTGAGTGCTTGCTGGGCCAGTGCTAATTGAGTGTTCCACGTCACTGGGGAGCACCACAAAGACAAGAAATCTTTTCATCTTCAATAGGGAACTTATAATCGTATGTGATCTCGTCTCCTACGTTGATGGTCTGCTTGGAATAGATGACGATCTTCTTCTCTGATTCCACCGTGATGATCTTCGCGTAGCAGTTGGGCTGAGACGGAAAGAGTCAGAGATGGAAAGGTTTATTTTACATTAAGTTCAAATACAGTCAAGCCTGTGTGGCAACCGGCCAAGGAAAGCACAAAAAGTGGTCTTTGTAGACAGGTTCCTTTAGTACATGTATCAATTCATGAGAGGCCATTTTCAAGGGAAACCAAAAATGTGGTCTTTGTAGACAGGTGGTCTCTAAAGCAGGTTTGACTATAGATACATGTATTATGAACACCTTTCAAAGATTTCGAGTACAATGCAATACCCAAAAGAAATACATTTATAGGAGAGTTTGAGGTTCTTATGTCTCATACATAATTAAACAAATCATTTAGGATTAAGTACAAGTGTGCCTATTAATAATGGACAACTGCCTGTAGAAGCATATAACTAAAGAGCAAAAAATCAACATCAAATCTGGATACACTTACCAAAACTAGACTTATGAATGTTCACAATAAATTAATGAAACTGAAGACAGAAAGGAATACAGTAGCTATTGCTTAACAACTGTAGCTCTTTTCTCTGGTTTACCATGAGAACTTTTTGGGGGGATAAAAGAAATTAATGACGTACTTGGTGTAAAAAACTACTTACATTGCAGCTATGGTTGATGAATCTCGCCAGGTTACCAGACTTGGTTGCATCAATGATTGTAACGGCATCGATTCTGAAGAGGTAGCTGCTGCCAATGCCCATACGCTCATAGGCTTTCTCCCTGCTATCGGCGATGCTCTGACGGACGGATTCGCCGACGTACTCAATCACCATCTCATCAGCAGCAATGGGTTCCATGGCGTACAGACCCCAGCCATGGATGGAACTCTTGCAGAACTTGATGTCCTTCTTACGGAACTGTAGGGGTGGAATGTTAAGATTGTTTGGTTCATTATTATGTATTCCTTAGGTTGTACTCAAATGCAATGGAATGCTTTTAGTGCACAGTTATTATCCTCCTAGGCCCCTTATTACAAAGAGTTTATATCAATCACAAATTGTTTGCGATTGATATCAATCGCAACTATGTACATAAGAGATAGGAGACTGTAAACTTGCAATTGATTGGAGGACTTGCGATTGATTTGGATCAATCGTAACTCTTTGTAAGACTGTGCCCAGCTGGAATCTAAAACAATATTGTAATTTACTTTGACTAATATCATCAACAAAACATTTGTGATTTTTACCATATTTCAGTAGAAACTATGGTGAACAGACAGGATTAGCAAGTGGACTGTGCTTTTAGTTTGCTTTCCTTTTAAAGAGATTTAAATACAAATATTGAATTGGAAAAAAGTTGTCAGGAGGATGTTTGCATAAAATTAGTCTTTTACATTATGTCCCGACTACATTCATTGTGTCATACATTTGGTCATGATTTGAATAGATTGAATCAGCAATTGTAAAGATGTTTACATAGAGAGGAATTACAGAAAGCAATAATGAGCAAATTATTTGTATTTTTTTTTCTCCAGGTTCTTCATAGACAAATACTTTCTTAATTCATCTTAACAATCAAGAGCTGCGCAAACCTCTTGGACAACTATAACCAAACAAACTGAACACTACCTCAATACAGGTCATGCATCGTTACCAAACATTTGCTCCAAAGACAATTGCTGTAGGCTGTATTTCATCAAAAATAAAATGTCTGGGACAGGTCTGTAATTTGGTTTCAATGTTAAGTTTAGATATAGTGGTCAATGAATTGCTGTTTGGTCTACACCCAGCCTGTCTTCTATCCACATGGTATCATTTATGATTTAATGAATATTAGACCATTGGCTTTAGAGAAATTTGAAATAAGAATGATGGGAAATAAGACCAAAAGGTCATGAGACCAAATGACAAATAGACACAATGATTATTAAACCATGTGGATAGTAGACATGCTGGGTGTAGATCATATAGGAATAGACCAAATGGGTATTAGACGAACTGGTTTTAGACCAAACGACAATAAACCCTGTTGCCCAGGTATGATGTATTTAATTATCGAGGTGTAGGATATTGACTGATTTAGGCAATTGTTGCCCGAGCAAGCATTGCCAAGCCATCATACAATGAACACTTACCTGTAGCTGGTTAAACTTGAACAGATTGGACACTTGTTCTTCTTGTTGTTGGAGGACAGCGATGAACCGACGTTGGTCAGAACGGGCATCCCTCGACACCTCTATTCTCTTCTTGGTTGTGGATTCCTGCAGAATAGAAACAATGACATAATTGCATCATCATATTGAACTACATGTAATCATGGTTCTTCCGAGTTCACACCGCGCTTGGTGCTCCTACAAAGGATCGAGGACGTCAGTAAGTGAGATACCAAGGGTAAAGCATCTGGCAAGGGAGACAACAATGTAATGGAAATACTATCTGACTGCACTAGAGGGGTATTAGCTGTATGAAACTTTATCAGTCAATACTCTTCTAGCTACAAACAGATGATATGCATTCCTGATAACAAATTTTTACTTACATCCAGGGCGCTGCTGTCGGTCACGCTCTCTTGGACGTAGGTCCGAGCCTTGGTCAGGTACTTGACCTTCTCCTTGTTGGAGATCTTGTAGTAGCCTTCCGTCCTGGATGAACCTGAGAGATGCACCCTGCTCTCTTCATCAAGCTTCTTCCTCTTGGGTTGCGGCGGGTCTGGACATGACGTCAGTATGGAAGGAGTTAAGGAAAGGTCATAGCAATATGTGAAAGGGTCATAAAATACCGCAGAGCTGCCAACCTCCAGCAAAGAATATCAGTAATCACAAGGCTCAAAATCAGTAAGTTTGGGAATAAATCAGTTATTTCCTATGCGCCAACAACATTCCGTACTGCCGTAATGATCGTTAATTTCCGTACCAATAACGGGAAATCTGTACTAGTTGGCAGCTCGACATTGGGGATCGGGATCATTTAAGGTTTGTTCGGGTATAATGCAAGTTAACCATAGCAGTTTCTTTTTCTGTGGAATTGAACTGTACTGCATGCAATACAGATCCTAAGTAATTAATTTATCCTACACAGAAAGGTTAAGCAAACTAGGCTTATTTTGCTCAGGCACTTCATCAAGGTATATGTGAACAAGACTTTAAAAGTACTGTGTCCCATTTGCAGGCTAACAAAATGAACAGATTAAATTCCAACAGCATTTGAAAGATAATACTAATTTAGAACTTCCCTCAAAACAAAAGGCTTCCATAAAACCAACTTATATCAGGGTGGACTTTCCCTTAAGTATTTGGGGCAACTCCTGATTTTTTTTTCAAGCAAAAGGGACACAATGTCTCTAGAATCTACTCTTCAGGGCAGGTTCGTAAGACCCCAGTTTGACTGTACAATGATAGATATCAAGGTAAAATTGTAAAGGATATGTGGATGTGCCATCCAATGGGTGTAGCTCAGCCATGGGAAGTTGCCTGCTTCCAGGAGGGTCTCATAACTCTTCCTGATCAAGTACGCATCCTCGTGAGTGATACCACTCCTGAGGAACTCGTAGAGCAGCGTCCACTCCTCGTAGTAGTTCCTCAGCTTGAACTCCTTCGCCTTGGGCTCCGGGACGATGACGATCTCTTCCTCCAGGATCTTGGCCAGCTCTTTCTTCCGTTTCCGCGCCTTCTTCTTCTCGGCCTTCTCCACCTTCTGCCTCTGCTTCTCCTCCTTGTCCTTCTCCTTGTCGACGGTCACATATTTGACCTCCGGGATGAGGTTGGTGATCTTCTCTGTGAGGACCTCCTGCTTCTTGAGTTCTTCAGCGGCAGGAGCTGGCTCTACCTTGTCGGGGGACGGTGTAGGCTTCTGGCAGTAGGTGTGGTCAACGATGGCCAATGGCTCCAGGACAATCTTGAGTTGTTTCTGTGTGAGGTAAGCATCATACAACATGCAATTAGCATTAAATACTACTGGGCAACTCCCTTCCTCTTCAGTTTTCAGATCAAATTATCATCAGGAATTTTTCTTGTAACCAATGAGAAGCTAGTAATAATAATAATAATAATAATAATAATAATAATAATAGCCTAATAGTCCACTCCAAATTTTATTAAACCGAAACGGAAATTCCTTTTGCCCAATTGATCGTGAGCCCGGCAGCCACTGAGCAGCGCCAGATCGACATTGCTCTTTGCCTTATTGTTGAACGCCAAACAAGGTAGCAACAACTCCCATCTTTTAACGTCTTTTGGTATGACGCGGCCGGGGTTCGAACCCACGACCTCCCGGTTGTGAGGCGGACGCTCTACTGACTGAGCCAAAACTTCGGTATATATATATATATATTTTTTTTTTTTTAATTGTTTTTTTTACTTTTTTTTACTTTTTGTACTTTTTGTACTTTTTTTATTTCATATCAATGTAGTGCGTACCAGGATAAAACCCATCTTTTCAGCTTACATCAGACACTAAAACAAAGAGACCAAACATGGTCACTGATAATGGATAGAGGGTACGAACATTCTTATCTGTACTTCAAACCTTTAATCATATAGAACTTCATATCAATGTAATTTGCATTATCACCGTGTCTTTTTCCCTAAGTAAGTCAATTTTGAATAAGTCAGATTTATTACAGTTCCAACAAAATCGACTTGGACAAAGTTAACTGTATTACCAAATAAATGACGCAATCAGATATCTATCTTTGCAAACATTTGAGTGACTCACCTCAAAAACTACCATAAAGCATGAAAGTCTCCCGAAAGACATGAATGTCCATGGCAAGTACAGTCAAACCTGTCTTTAACGACCGCCCAAAGGAAACAAAAAATGTGGTCTTTGACTCTTTGTAGACAGGTGGTCACTAAAGCAGGTTTGACTGTACAATATGGACACAATCACAACTTCCCGTACTTTCCTTATAATGACAAACAACACAAGCATAACTCACCGTCAGAAGATTCTTGTAATCTCCTACGTCCACGTCTCCTTCGGATCCTGACATGGTCTTCTCTGATGAATCGTCCATGGTGGCAGAGGTTTCTCCCTTGAAGGCCGTCATTTCGCCGACCTCCGAGGTCTCGCTGGCATGGCGAAGGGCCGTGAGAGACTGGGCCGCTTGGATGTCCGACATCTCCATGTCCACATCACCAAGGACACCCTTGTCATTGTCCGATGATGACTGGTCAAGCTTGTCCTTGGCCTTGGTGGCCATCTCCACCAAGATCTCAAAGGCACCAAGCCGATCCTCCTTCTCTTCTGCAGTGCTCTTCTCGATGGATGGTGCTTTCCTGTAAAATGCCATAAGATATTTGATTTCAACTAAAAATGGTACTAAATCTACAGATGCAACCGGTGTTTTGGTGCCCAAAATGATTTCCTGTAAAATACCATTAATGGGTGTACAAGTGTCGCACACAGCTAACCTCTGGTCCCATCAAGAAATACCCAAGTCTCTCTGAGGGTCTTTGGACGATGCAAATGTCAGATAACTACTTTACCATAAAGGAAACTGACAGACGAGCATGACATAAAGCCTGTTGGTCGTAAAACTGAAGGCTAATCCTGGTGATTCAAGTTCCCCATGAGAGCCCACTTCTCTGCTGAGAATCCAGAGTATAGTTAATACAAGTACACAGAACAGACAAACTATTTGATCTAGCTCACCCTTCTACGTCGTCTTCATCTGAATCCGACGATTCGGTATCCGATTCAGAACTGGAGGATTCGGTCTCAGAGCTGGAGCTACTCTCGGTCCAATCCTCGTCAGAGTCGACATCAGATGCATCGGAGAGGCTTGGCTTGTCTACAACACGAGAACATAATCAAGAGGCGTTACATGAAGATAGAATGGAACTATGTGCTTTCATGTATTCCAATCACAATTAGCCCATGATTTATTTTTATGAACCAAACAAATTTAAGTTACATTGGCCAATAAATAAAATGAAATGCTGCCAAAGTTGAATTATATTGCTCTGGTGACTCTGTAATCACAATATAAGCAGCCTTTCCCTTCTTATGATATCACATTAACCCCTTGGATTTGACTGGCATGTAACTCAATCCTCAATGTGTTTCATTCAGGTTTATCCAGGGTGTATTATCAAACAGTTCAATTTTTCTTTTCATTTACGAATATATACTACAGGATGTGCTTATTAGTTTCAACTCCAGCTTACTAAATCGTGTTAGAGTAAAGTTTACACCATTACTATCATATCAATGAGTTTTGTCTTTAAACCATGAGACGTACCTAGAGTTACTTTGCTTGGTGTCTCGGACTCCTGTGTGTCCTGACTCTCCTCTTCTTTGTCCAAATCATCGGCTGTAACTTCATCCTTCCGCGATGGAGCCTTCTCCAACTTTGTCTTGGCCACCTCCTTTGTAATGACCTCATCTTCCTCAAGCTCTTCATCTTCTTCCTCTTCATCTTCTTCTTCATCCTCCTCATCTTCTTCCTCGTCCTCCTCGTCCTCATCCTCATCATCGTCGTCGTCATCCTCCAGTTCTTTCTCCAGCTCGGCATCTTCTTTGTCGTCATCATCTTCTTCGTCGTCGTCGCTGCTGGACGAGTAGATGAACTCCCTGGCTCTCTTGGCCCGCTCCCTCCGGTCCAGGACCTGGGGTTCCGAAGTCTGGCTGGAGATTTCAGTGATTTCATCTTGCTCTGTGTCTGGATTCGTAGCAAAAGTGTAAATGGTGAAACAACATCATAAATACAATGCATGATGATATTCTGAATTTCATAGCATAACATAAATGGAATATAATCACAATAAAACACAGGGAGATGGGAGTTGGTCTAGCAGCACGTTCATTTGGTCAGCTCTCTGTTTTCGACTATAAACTGGCTCAGACAGACCCCGGTTTGAAACTGCGTCACGTCTTTCGGATGGTGCCCGTTAAAGGTAGGTCTCCACATGTTGATAATCAAATCTGATTGACACACGTCTGTAAAAACCCAATACACACACACACAGCTGCACATCGGACTATGATAGACAAAGAAGTGTGCTTTATCTTCTTAACTCCCTGGCTCTTAAGTATATTTTCAATCGATTGATTATTGTGCAGTGACACATTATGAATAAATATATGGAGGCTTTCTCATACAGCTAGTAAAAACTGATTGATTGACCAAATGTATTCAACTTTTCATGCTCTTTCCTTTGTCTCTTCTTTCTTTCTCTCTCTCTCTCTCTCTCTCTTTTATTTACAATGCTTTCTCTAATATCACAAGATGCATCGTCATCAAAGGTCTTACCTGACATATCATCAGAATCCTCATCGATGACAGGAGGGGTGAAGGGTCTCTTCTTATCAACTGCTTTGACATCATCATCCACATCATCAACGTCATCATTAGGGGACGGTGATGCTGCTTTCCTCTTGACCTAGGTACATCACAATCACATTGCATAGACACACAAAAATTAGCAGCAGCCAAAATAAGCAAATTCCTTTTTATTTCTTAAGAAATATAAATAGGAAAAGGGAATGTTTTTATAATATATAGCTGATTATAAATCAGTATATACATATTTGGCTGTTTTTTTTTTCTTCAAAATTCTTTAGAAACAAAATGTCCACATATCTGTATTAGTATTGTTTAACATAATCAGACTTCTCACTTTCTCTCTCTCCGTTTAGTGATTACCGTTTTACAATTTACATAACTTTTATTCTTGCAAAATAAGAATACCAAATTATGCATTCTAATTCACCAGATTAATTACTATTTTTATCTCTCTCTTTCTTTAAATACAGTTTCTTTCCTTTCATATAGAAAGATACATACATGGCCCAAGTTTGGCAGGAATCTATCAATTGGTTCAAGCACACCCATTCTATCTCTCTTTATCTATATCTGAACTGGTAATCAACACTGGTGAACCAAAAAAATAATCATCATCATCATCCTACAATTTCAACAACAACAAAAAACAAAAACAAAATACAAGAAAATTAGCTTCAAACTGTCTATGTTGATGAAGCAACTGAAAGCAGAGAATTGTGCATTACCTTGAACGAGGGCATTCGTGGCATATTGGCTCGGAGTCCTAACCCTAAGCCTTCCATACCAAACGCTGAGAAGGAGGACTCCAGCATGCTTGGTATGGCAGGGGGTGGTTTCTTAGGTACCTTCTCCTCCTCCTTGGGCTTCATCATTTGCTTTAAAAAGACAAAGAAGTAGTGTTATAAGAATACATCATATATGTTA
>BEXV01000556.1:196619-209116 GCA_003118195.1 Hemicentrotus pulcherrimus | reverse complement strand
TCTTTTTCTTCTTCCTTTCCCTTCATCTTCTTCTTTGTCTTCTTCTACCTACCTCTCCTCCTTCTTTTTCTTCTCATTATTAATTGCTAATGTAGTTGTTAGTTTTGTTAATTGTTCTGTTAGAATTGTGGTTAGCATGAACATCCCATGAGAAAATGTGCTTCATTTCATGTGAAGTCATTCTTAATTGAAACATTCTGGCATTATATTCGCTAGTTTGCACATCATTCTGAGTGACAGTCAATATTCTGATTCTTTACCAAAATAACAATATTTCTGCTCTAATCTTTGATGAATACATGCCTGTAAAGTACATTGTACATGAATAGCCTAACATAAGGCATAATTATACTCCTTTATAATTAACTTTATGCATGCGGTCCTTTTTCTATTACCACGCCTTGGCCAATTATTCTTGTATTACATCATTTGCATAACAATGCCCTCATATATGAATGAAAAAAAGTAGGTTTTGTGATACAAGAATCAATATAAATAAAGAGTGGATTGACCATGAAAGACCAATCCTGAGCAGGACAGACGATTTTGTTTAAAACGATTTTTAAATGAAATTAAATGTGATTGAATTTCTCTTCAGAATCTGCCAAATGCTGTCCCTGCCAGTACACAAGTAAACCAAACATATATGTTTGTGTACATACTACATGAAGATGTATAATGTAGAAACATATTTTTGTAGGCCTAGATACGATATGGTGTGTATAAATACAATACCAAACTACAATGATTATTACACAGTAACACCTAATGTATTAATATACACCTACTGGTACATGTACATTAAGTCTACCTGTACCATGTTACAGGAGGCTGATCTACAGAATAATTATTGATTTATTTCACCTATTATCTGTGTGTCATCTATAAGAGTCTGGGTGGAGCGAATTCTTGTTATTGTTCTAACAGGTGTCTGTATATATAGTGGGGAAATTATTTACAGTACTGGTACGTAATATACATGCAACACAAACAGATGTAATACATATTCATGTATACATTACATACCAGGAAAAATAACAATACTCTGTATGATTGTATTTATTTGGCTAAGAATTGAATATAGCATTTATACAGGTATACTTCTAATTTTCTTTTCTCTTTTCCCCATACGAGGCACTTTATTACTTTATATCATTTTAGCAACATTGCATATGTAGAATTTGCTTACAATTTAAAATCTACAGACTGATAAAATGAAATAAGGGGAGACAAAAAGAAAGTGAAAGGGAAAGATCGAGGCATAAATAAATATGTATACTTCTAAATAGTTCTGTGCAAATACAAATATCAACTTGTTCCCCTTGCAAATTTGATGTTTTTCAAAAATAGTTTTCCTTAATCAAGAATGAAAGGTGGATTGGATGAATTAGGGACAATGTGGAATATGTACTTGTAAGCTTTGAAGGGATCCGGTAACTTTGTCTCAGATTCTGAAACAAAATTTTGGATTTAGCTCATGCTGCAATGATAATAATAAACCTTTAGGTCAGGAACCCCATGACTTTTACAAGCTGATCGCCTGTCTCATTATCAAGATATTTATGATTGGAATTTCAAATTTTGAAAACCGTTCGCCTGACGGTTTTCATAACACTACAGTCTATTGGAGAAAACGAGTATGGTAAAACCAGTCACTCAAAGAGTTTTACTTTTTTGAGGCATGCACTTCTTGATCATTTTGAAGCGCAATTTTTTTTAGGGCTTCAATATTACACCAAATCACAGACACCGGTAACACGTAGGGCCATGTATCTCAGATTTAACATTGTTAAACGATCCCTTTAATATGTCGCACCCTCAAGAAACACAAATCAATAGGGACGAATGTAATTTGCATCGAGTATGCATAATTCAGTTGTTAAACTGTGCATGTACGAATTCCATTGAAGAGGAAGTCCACCCTGTTATTTAGTTGGTTTTAAATTAATCTTTATAAAGCAAGTAAAAGGACTGTCATCAATAACTAAGAAAACAGTAATCAGTAAATTCAGTATTGCAAACACATAAAATGTAGGAAAATATGTTCAGGAACATTTATATGAACATGATTTATTGTCCAGATATATGTCCAGATTTATTGCTTGTACGATACAATTCGGTTACACATTTTATCCAATGTTATGACTTAAAAAAGGATTATACTCGATATTTTTTTAGCGATATAGAAGTAAAATTTAAACTGAGAGTCTATGCATCCTTCAACTTCAAAACATTTAGAAAATATCTCGGTCTTTAAACCAGGATGGTTCACTACATGGAAGTGAAATGCCTCAGAATGAATGAAATTGTCCATTGTCTCACTAAACTCTAGAGGTGTGTATTTTAAAATCAATCTCCCTTCCTTTTAGGGTTTATAAAATTGTGCAAACTTCCTTAGCTATCTCAAATTCTAAACATGAGACTCCCAGCATAAGCAAGCCTGGGAAAATTTGTAGTTCCTGTCAGCAGATACAATAGGCCAGCGAGAACTATGTCTTTTTGTCTCCCTTTTCATAAAGGGATCTTATAATTGAATATCAGCATTGTTAAAATCAGCTTTTTAGTAATGCTTTGACAGGTCTCTGCCACATACAATGGGCCAATGAATTCAATGCATTCTATACAATCATGTTTGATTTTCTTTTTGTGACTGTATTGCCTTTTCAGAAATGTCTGTTTGATATCCTCATTGATCAGCTTGAAGGGGAAGTCTACCCTGATATTTAAGTGTTTTTTTGTTAAAAGCAGAACAAATAAGAAAAATAAAAGAGTGAAAGTTAGACTTTGACAATGTCCTATTAAAAATAGGAAAGTTATGAATTTGTGAAGTTGTCATCAATGGAACACAAATTTGCAACACCTTGCAAACTCCTCTCCATTTCGCTTTGAACAGAAAATTTCATTTTTTAGTTATTAATGACAGAATAGTTTTGTAAAAAAACTTTTGTTTCATGCAGGAGTATAACAAAAATTTGCAATAATTATATTCAGGGACATAACTCAATATTTCTTTAAAGGTACTATGTCCCTTTTGTAGCCAACCTCAAATTCTGTAGAACTTTGCAGGAATTATGAATATGTCATGTATGTCCAATAGATCTGTGAAATTTAAACGTTAGCAGTGTCCTCATATTCAAATTATGCAAGGAAACCCGTTTACTTGCTAGACTTAATGACTGTCGGACACTATTGGGTGACCGACTGGCTTTTTTTGTTCTTAGGTAATAACATACATGAAAAGAGTTGTAAAGGGTACATGAGCATTTGTCTACATCAATAACCCACTTCTTGTGATGGCCAAGATTAAACTGATTGAATCTTTGCGCAGCATAAAACGTATGACCATTCGGTACAATTGTCTGAAAATCAAGACTATTATTTTTGGGCTCTATAGCCCTAAAGTTGATATGACAACTAATAGTCGTTATTTTCCCACTTGAAGACATTTTCAAGCCCCACCTTTTTTAAGGGAAGTTCTAAATTAGCATTATCTTTCAAATGCAGTTGGAATTTAACTTTTTCATTTTTTTTTGGCCTGCAATGTACCTTTAATATCATTAAAAAAAGTGATGCAGTAATTGCAAGATTTAACCTTTAATGTCTGTCATCCCTTCTTTTCTTTTCTTTTCTCCTGTTTTTCCCCTTCAAATTCAAGGTTGTAATCACAGTTTCACAAAGAGAGAACAGTAAATGATCATCCCATGTGCACATTGTACATATAGTAGTTCCAGTTCACTGGTATTTCATTAGCTGAGATCGAGCTCATCCACATCACGTTATACAAAACTTGGTAAGCTAAAATTCAATACTCTCTTCTTCCTTATTTTATATCAGATAAACTTTTACAAAATCACAATTTCATGATTCAACTGTATATATGTGCTACAAGAAAGGTATTTTTTACCTGTTTAATTTGTTTATTCAAATCATGCCTTTTGTATCTACAGTCAAACCTGTCTATAGCGACCGCCCAAGGGAAACACAAAAAGTGGTACTTGAAGACAGGTTCCTTCAGTACATTTTTTGATGAGAAACCAGTTTCAAGGGAAACAAAAAATGTGGTCTTTGTAGATACATTGTAGGTGGTCACTATTTAGCAGGTTTGACTGTATTTTGTATTTGGTTGTATTGTCTATGAATTATGTATTACCAAAGTGATGAACAGTACTAGTATCAGACTACTGTATTATATCAAGGGAATATACAGGGAGTACATTTGCCAAAGGGAGACACAAAATGCTAGTCAAGTTCAGACCCATTAATGCATATTAGACAGGGGGCCCAATATCTCTGTAATACATTATTTGAATTGGTGTAAATTGATTATGTTGTTTTTCAAGGTCTTCTTCATTTTCATTTTTGTAAAAGCTGCACTCTCTGTGCAATGTTTTTTTTTTTTACTGGTAAATTTCAAGGAATAAAGCAAACAATTCTTACCATTTACTATTTACCATTTACCATTTACCATTTACCATTTACATTTCAAAGTCTGAGATGAAAATTACGCTTAAATATATTTCATGTTTTCTATTGTGTGTCAAAACTCAAAGATTTGTTCAATGATTCATTTTTAATATTTTATTTTTCATCATAGTATTCTCTTTTTATTTTTATCTCTCCTTTTCTGATACCAATGATCTAACTCGTTGTTTTATGAATTGCTAAGTTTTATAAATCGTCATGTGTAATTGTTTGCCTTTGTTTCCCAATGCAACATTGACATTTTATAGGCATTGTTGTGCTTGTTTCAGGATGGATTCAATTTAGATTTATTTAATGGTGATTGAATGTATTTGAAAAACCAGAGCGCAATAACACTGAGTTTTTAAACTATTTATTCAGATGTTCATATCTCAGCCAATACTTAACATATTCAATTGGTTTTTGAAAGTTGGACTTCATTTATGATGCTCTTTCGGAAAATGAATTTTAAATTGAGAAATTCTAAAAATAGATTATTGATGATGTCACAGCTTCGGTACTCTATAGGCTCTTCTGGAGAGTCATCCTTCAGTAATACCATTTTAAAACCCTTTAGTCCCTCATCTCTATTTTAACCTTCAATGGATTAAGCCCATAATCCACCCTTCTAAGTCCTTATGTCCGTTTAATGACTCTACCCCAGAGAAAGATATAATTCTGATCAATGTTCCTCTCAATACTGTATTTAGATATTATCAGAGTAGATCTATATCCACTCACACTAATTTTTGTTTCATCCTGCTTCAAGTCTGTGCAATCCTTGACCTTGGTCAGTAACTCATATTTGGAGGATCTGATATAGATATAGATACCGACTTCCATGGTTTGAGGCATTATTTACATTGTCAAAATTGATTGAAAATATGCTTTAAAAAATGCAGATATCGAAAAAACAGTTATTCATTCCTTTTGTGGCTTTTTATCGGTTGTGTGACTGTATGTTTATTGTTCACTTATATGTTGAAATTTACTGATCAGCCTTTTGCCAACGGTTTAAGACGTCCGCCAAAGATATGAACCAATATGTCGACCAAGAAATTTGTACTTGACAGCAGCACTATATATAATACAGTGAGTAGTGTATGTGTTTGAAAGATTTCATCCACCATTTTTGTGTTTGGATTTTAATAACGAAATGTATGCACCAAATAGCACCAACCATCATAGATATTTTTCCTCTATGATATTGTTTAACATAAGTCTAAAAGATTTATGAAATATTGCATACATGTAAATTTTTTCAAATTACTGTTGGAAATCAACTGTCCGGATCTGCATGTTACCCAGCTTGGTATACAGGATTTGTTTGCTCTATCGTCTAACTTAGCAAGTGGTCTTCCAAATGTACACTGTACTGTTTCACAAAGAGCATGAGGAAAGCTTCAAGGATCCAGTTGGTATCCAACTCTACAGTGCGATAAAATACACTGACCTGTCCAATGAACTGGTCCATTGATTTTCACGGCATTATCTTACTAACACAAGAGTGATTCTCGATAAAAAAGATTTTCTGCACTATTTCTTTGAACGAATCAATACCGCTGTGAGGATAGGGTGATCGATGGCAGCATTACATGAGTTGCTTTTACTGCCGCTTTACTTGACCTTGGGTGGAGGAGCGAGGGCAGTATACTATGCCGTCCTCGTTAATAATGGATGGCAGTGGAAAGGTTTTGGACTTTTGGCGTCTGTTTGATATACCTATTGCATGGTAATTCTAATGAAACGTATTGCATGAATTTGAAATGTACTTGCACTTTAAGGGATTGAGAATCTTTGCCTCAGATTCTAAACAAAATCCTGGATTTAGCTCATGCTGCAATCATAATTATAAACCTTAAGGTCAGTCAGGAATCTCTTACAAGCCGATCACCTGTCTGATTATCAAAATATTTATTATCGGAATCAGAAATGTCAAAAACTGTTTGCCAGTACAGTCAAGTCGGTACTGGTATCTCCTTGGTTAAACAGGTCACTCAAAGACTTACACTGCTCTATTGCACTTAATGATCATTTTGAAGTGCAATTATTTTAGGGCTTCAATTATCCATTATCTATCACAGACAATGATAACATGTACATGTACATGTAGGACCATGCATCTCCGATTTGTAAAACTGGAAACATTGTTAAAGTGAAACAATGCATTTCAATTATTCAGTGTAAAAAAAGTACACCATTCTGCAAAGGGGATAGGTTGGGAAAATTAGGAACAATAACTACATTATAGGCCCTCATCGGTCTCAGATATTTGATTGTATTTTTCCTATCTCGTAAGCGTTTTTATTTTCATTTAGCTTGATACAGACATCATACATGAAGATGAATTAGGGGGAAAAAATCAAAAAGAGGATTGAAGTATTGAACCATGAAACCATACCGGTACATGTATTTAACCAAAATCCAAAAGTCAAGGTGTTAAACAATTATTGGAAAAACAAATTTAACTTGGTCAAAAAAGGGTGTTGTGGAATATTTGATGAGGTTAACTAGCTCCAAACAATTTGCGTCTGACGGTTCTGAGTTTCTAGTTACTGACGTGTACAGTGTGCAATTAATATACAATTGTACATGTACATGTAGGCCTTTATGTATATATGTACAATGTACATGTGGTTTTTTAGCTGGTTTAACATTGAACTGTTACCATACGAACCCAAGGTCATCCCATACGTATTATCACACTTCATTTCGCTTCACTCAAAATAGCTATTGTGCGACAATTATGACAATTTATTGTTGGTAGTAAACAGATATTGACGTGAAGATCAGTCAACCAGTAAACCATTTAATTAGGACACGAGCAATGTATATTTCCTGATATTTCTTCTTTGTTGCCCTCTGCTCTGAGATTCGAATAGAAACATGAATTAGAAATTTAATTAGCAAATAAATTAGTATTTCAGTCTATTTTTTAGAATTTAGTGGAGACTTGACCAAACACTGTAGTGAGTTACTACTGTGAGTTTTATATAGTCTTCTACATTCTGGATAAATATTTGCTGAAGCTCTTGAAATTCTGTTCGTCTAAACACCCCTCTTTACAAAGTAAGCAAAACTGTTCGTCTGTTCCGCTCTCGTGCATAAAAGGTTTACCTTCCAACGCCGTTTTCTTTCCTTTCACAATGAAAATCAGCATTGCTTTCTCTTTTGTGATCCATTGGGGGTGGTGTATACACAGTGGCTTAGTCTCGGGCTACAGGCTTTTCTTTCTGTGTGATGCATTGAAATAGGAACGCAGTCTGGTTTGAATCCGGAGCCTCAATTTTTTAATGAAATATTTTGTGGGTTATACTACCTCTCTTCATCAAAGATAAAAGTGCTGATGCTTGTTTTTGTTTTTTGATTAATTTCATGAAAGTGGACCCCTATACAATGTACTTCCTTAATTTAAAAAAAAAATATTTGTAATTACGTCCAATAGTCTGATTATGAATGTTCCTAATCAATTTCTCTGCAAGAATGCACATTTTAAACAAAAACAGTGCAGTCAAATACCACATTATGATCAATGTCAAAAGTTGGTCATGTATGAACAAGGTGTGTGGCTGTGCGCCCCCAAACTAACTTTCATGTTAGTTTTCTCTTCAGCTTTTTGTGTGCTCAGGTTGACCATGAGAGGAGTCAAAAATGCAATGTAAGTTCTTGTGGAATCAGCCTAAAGAAAACACGAGTAACCAGACAAAAGGGGTACTGAATTGCGACTTGTGGGAGTGAATATTGCTGCATGGGAATATTCAGCTTACCCTGCAAGCTAAGCTACATGCGGAGCTTGCCATAGAGAAAGGGCACCTAGTGTCTCATTTGGGGTTCTAAGATAGCCAAGCCCTATTGTCCAGGTAAATCTGTAATCGTCTACGGAATCCTGTAGGAGTTTAGAAAAAGGAATTATGCAGGATTATCACCGTTTGGGTTTATACTTTTGTGTGACTCTGAACCTCCCTGTGGTTACTTCTTTCATTTAAACACAAATTGCATGCTGTAATACGAACAGTTAGGACTGAGTCATTGTGTTGTGAGGTCATACATGGACCAGGTAGGTGCTTTTGGTGGGAACCGTTTTTGAGTGGACAGTTATTCCTTTGCAAATGGTCAGGATAGTCCTCAAGAATGCAGATGTAACAAGTCTGGTCAGACACATGACATGTCTTTCTACTCTGTGGATATCATTGTGAAGCTGTATCATTGATTCATGCAGGAGCAATTTAAAGTGAATTAACTACAGTACCTTGAACTATTACTTAGTCCAATTCTGGAGAACTACAAAATGGACAATCTGCTCTGAGGCGTTCGAGCTGAGGTCATGCAATGGCCTGAGAAATTCTCATTAGAAACTGTTATTACTGTTCAGTGTCCAGAGAGTAATCAAGGATAATACGTTCAAGACCCAACCCCTTTTCCGTCGTTAAACATAGTTACATGTTTTCATTTTGTTGGTATCCATTGTGTAGGCCATGCAGAGATTTAACTGAACATTCAACAAGTGCACCTATTGTTAACTGCTGTGTCCTTTCGAGTTGTGGACAAATTGGACAATCAATTCTAGGTCCCCCCNTCTTTCACCAATGTCCACTCCAGAGTGTTGATTCTTGCTGCAACGGCATTTGCTTCTTGTGCGTTGTGTCTACCTGCAACGGCACTTGCTTCTTGCGTGTTGTGCCTACCATTATATTTACAAGGATCCACATCTACAGGACCTGTACGTTCTTTTGTCATGTGTGTTATCTAAGAGAACAAACCGTAGGAGTGCATTGTTACACATACACACTCCAGTTCTTTCAACAAACTTTTTTTGCCCCCATGGTTCACGCATTAAAGGTGATTGTGAACAGATCCTTGCTCGACTTTTAGATGAAAGTACAAAACCATTTTGTGACCAAGGAATTTTGATTGCTTGATTTAATGAATGCATGTGTGTTTAGTCCCTACATTTACCTGATTGATGTTAAAAGGTTTGCACCAGGAAATAAACTTGAAAAAGCATGATTCCATTTGATGTTTGTCAAATGCACACAGCTTTTTGACAGGTATTGTATAGTCCTTAGGTTTGTATCTCAAGGAAAAGTTAACAAGGAATATCAGTGCTTCAGATTTTTCTAGCTGTGTGGAGCAACTGACCTTCTGTAACAGTTGCAACGTGAGAGCCGCTGGAAATTGTTCAACTTCACCAATAGCTACACCAGGACAGTGATCTCCAAGCCTTGAAGGACATCGTCTTCTTCGGGGTACCTGCAACAGGTGCATCATCTGCTGTTGTTGATGATCCAGCCAGGTTCCTGCTGATCATTCTTAGGACACCTTCGACAGGTGCAGCTCCTGCATGCAGCCTTCATGTATATGCTGCTGACCCAAGCTGATCGTTCCTCCATGCTGCCAGCTAGCACCTTGGAAACTTGGATTGATACTCTGGATATATTCTGACACCTGGAAGGACTCCTGGACAAGCAAGCCCACAGGTGAGTTTATACCTTGTCTTTATGTTTTTCTCTATGTGTTCTTGATATGTTTTTTTCTACCTACCTTTTGAATATTGTATGTTGATTAATTTGTCTTTTCAATTATTGAGCTTTTTTGTATGCATATGTACATACATTTCAAGCAGTATGATCTACATGTACGTGTAGCATATTGAATGGTCATGTTTTTACTAGCTCTTTAGTTTACCCTTTACTGCATGAGGGTTCTTATGATGTTTCAAATAGCAAAGGGGGATATCTTCAAATTGCTGGGTTTAGGTAATCTTTCCACAAAAAAATAAAAAAATGTAAGAGAGGAATGAGAAAGAAACAGAAAGAAATGAAGAACGAAACAGAGAGATGGAGAAAGATGGAAAGGAGTGGGAGAGAGAAAGGAGTTTTTGGGGGTCAGAGTCACATAGATGAAAGGAAAACAACATAAATAATGATGTAAAATGAAAATCTGCAGGCCTATAATGTACCTTCAAAACTTCCTTTGAACAGTCATGATACATACACATGAGAGTCGTCGGCATACTACCACAAACTAATTGATCAACAAAATGCATCAACGGAATCACACCTCACTGATACAGAAATGAACCGTTAAATCGGAAATCACATCCATGCGCAATGCTCAGCTTAATGTTTTGAAATGTGAAGGTCTTACCCTGTGCTGTGTTTAGCCTACCAGGATATATCGTATAGCTATATACTGTACACTTTTAAAACTGGAAATTTGTCCCTAGTCTGAACATGGTAAAAAGAAATCATTGAAACGTTATGTACATGTAGCTAAATGTCTTTCGAAGCATCGTTTCAAAGGAAAACTCAATAAAATTTCAGAATCTTGCTGGAGTCTGAACGTTGTATCATACAAACAGAGCTGTCATGTCAATCGACCCCTTCAATGCCTTTAAAATATTGTTTTTATGGTCTCTCCACTCCTTTCACTATACAATGATTCTTGATATGACATTTTTTGTATCCAAGTTTCGTATTATAACTGTCTGCAAGTGTGAACATGCTGAAAATTGCTCCTGCCAGAAATTCCCACATTTTTCTGTTGCTGAGGAACATCAGGAAGGGCAGTAGTTCGAGAGGAACAAACCGTGAAATTGATTCTTTCCTCTGACATAGCAAGGGTTTGGCTTCTTATGGGTTGATTTGAAATCCTTTCCCCCTTGAATTTGATTGTGTACCGAAAGTGGTATACACAAAGCTACAAAGTATTCTCATTAAGACAACCATTTAAAAAAAAAGTCCTCTTCTAGCCGGGTTCAGTAAAATGGTTCTATGGTTGATTTTTAAAGTCCCTTTCACCTTGAATTTGAGCCTATACTAAAAGTAGGCAGTTAGTGACTTACAAGTCACTACAGAGTTTTCTCATTGAGAAATTTTTTTGAACCAAACAGTTCCAAGCAAGGGCTTTTTGTGTTCATGGGTTTATTTTTAGTCCTTTTATCTTGATCAATGTTCATTGTCATTTTGCAAGTAGGAATA
This sequence comes from Hemicentrotus pulcherrimus, assembly GCA_003118195.1. Lineage (NCBI taxonomy): Eukaryota > Metazoa > Echinodermata > Echinoidea > Camarodonta > Strongylocentrotidae > Hemicentrotus > Hemicentrotus pulcherrimus. The sequence continues at coordinate 197,675 of BEXV01000556.1, read as the reverse complement.
ACTGTAAAGGTTTCTAATTGAGAAGTTCTTGAATCATACATGTAGTTAGGGATTATCCAAAAGAGGGATTATACAAGGGGTACGAGGAAGTTTAAAAGAAGGGCTGTATCACCCTAATCCACTTATTGTATTAAACAATTATAAGGATATTAAATTGATTTTTGACAAGGTCATTGACCACAAAAATAAAAGTTGGGGGTAAGGATTAGTTGGATACAAATTTCTTCCAACAATTTTAAGCTCGACTTGATCTATTAAGGCAAATGCTTTAAAGGGATACCGTAGTTGAGTTCGGTTTTCATACCGCAAAATGTGTGAAATTTAGCCAATACGATCATACCAATTCAGCTCCACTTTCAAAAACACAGGGTGACCGTTAAATTAATTATTTAATTAAAAATAACAATACATGAGCCGGCTAATTGTGGGAAAGATAAGCAACACAAAAATGCCAACAAAACAGCCAACATCGGCATTGGCTGAAATACGACATAAAATGCATTTTTTTTCAACAATTTTTTCAAATTTTCAAAATATTTCATATTTGTGGTGGTACTAGTATTAGAAATTGTTATATTTCAGCCGTCTCTGAACTGATTTTTATCAAAACAAAGATGATTTTGTCATTTAAATATTATATTCTTTCAAATTTGACACTTATTTTGTGTAGTGCCCTTTGCACAGAACTCAACTATCTCTTTCAAACATTCTAAAGCCAATAAGACATTTACATGCACACACACAAAAGCAAAAAAAATGAATAAAAAATGTGTGTGACTTTTGTTTTTTTTAATTTCTCTTTGGCAATGTTTGTTCCTATTAATAACTACCGGTATTTTTTTTATACTACCAAACTATTATACAGAATGGGGGACGATGCTTCCACTTCATAATTTCCTGCTGAACTAAATAAAATTTGTCAGTTAATGAAAAGTTTCCTAATTGAATTTCCAGATTTTGAATGATTACAAGATGACCTTGGATAATATGACTGTGGTAGATCCAATTCCAGGGGCGTTCTCTTTGTGGATGATATGTAACTGAAGTAAAACATGA
>BEXV01000556.1:172539-194819 GCA_003118195.1 Hemicentrotus pulcherrimus | reverse complement strand
AAAATAACAATAAAAACATAATAAAGTGCATAATTTAGAAGCATTGCAGGTTATAACTTAAATCTAAAAATCTATTTGAAAGAAAAACAAAAAGTGAAAAAATGGAATATACAAAAGGCTGCTAATGCTGAACTTTTCAGATAGTTTTATCAGGTGATGCAGCAGTGCATAGCATACTAGTAAAGTGCATGTCTATGGCAAAACAAATGGGTTGTGTTTACTCAGCATGTTTGTCTATGCAATCAAAGTGGAGTGTTTACATTGGGAATCAATATTTGTAATATCTCCTTTCATTTATATTAATTGATATCACCAAAAACATGGCAAGGTCCATTACTGAATTTGGACATCCATGCGCATCTCCATATGATCTTATTAAAATGTAATAAAAGGTAATGATGAATGTTGCTTGTCCAGCACATATTGTCAAACAGAAAGATAGAGTGGAAAAAAAAAGAAAATGCAAGAGATATTCAATGTCAATGTACATGTAGGAATACACGCGATATTATATACTTGTGGGTAGTACTTGAGGTATACTGCAAGGTATACTACAAAACTTTAATTTTTAACATCTTTTTCTTATATTATGTATGTGGGTGTGTGCAGCCCATGAAAATGGTCATGAATACATCATCCCACACATGCTCTCCTATTCCCACTCCAATACACACCCACACTTCCAAACACACCCACACTCCGAAACACCCACCCACACACACACTTGATTAGTAACAAAGGAATATAGGAGATTAATAAACACACAGTGACAATAGACAGTGATTTATCCCCAGAGGAGGTGGGGGGAGGAGGGGGGGGGGCAGTGTTTAAAGAGTAGTGAAGGAATACTACAAAAAATGGATGTTGTGTTTACATCACAATAAACTACTTTTTGATCCAAGTAAGTTTAGTCAGAACTTGCCTGAATTTTTTTTCTTTCTTAGAGATGCAATTTTATGATATCATTTATGGCTTTTGCACTATTCTCAACTCGTGCATTGAGAGCAACATGAGACCCATTTTCATTTCAACTGCTACAGGGAGGATAACAAATATATTCATCCTGTATCAGATAAGGATGAATCACTCGAAAGTTACACCAGACAACAAAGGCCTAGATTTATTTTGAATTTCATTAATCCATAATTTCTCAGACAACAAGAAAGTGCATTGAGCTATGAGAGATATATTCAGAGCGCAGATCGTATTGAATGTAGCTCGGGGTTAATTGTTAGATAGATATTTTTCTACATCAGATAAGAGAACTTTCAACAATACCTACCAGAGAAACTTTTCTAGGCTTCGTTTAAAGATATAATTTAGGTATGGTATAAAAGTAATTTTTTAGTGAAAGAAATGAATGGGGAAGGTTGTGATGTACGCTGTACATGAGAATTGATGTATACTGTGAGACTTGTGTTTTGAATAATCAAAATGAAATCACGTGCATTGCACTAATAGGTGTATGGGGGTGCAGACACACGTATACGTCATGAAAGTTTTGTTGAAACTGTTTCTCATTTCTCTGTTTCTTCTCTACAATTCTTGCAAACTTACTAACAAACAAGTTTTTCATTCTATACTAGTCTTACTAGAACGCAACTTTCCTCTGAACCATAATCTTCAATCCAAAAAGATATCGAAAGATTTATGCATAATATGTAATTCAAACTGCATTGGTGGATTGGAAGAGATGACGTTACACATAATTATTATCCAGGTTGACATCAGATATGCATGATGCTTATTATTTCATGAAAATTGTATAAATGGTATCTAGATGAACATGTACAGCTGTGTTCAAAGTAACACACAATTATTCTGGGTGCATCGTTATTCCATGGTCACCAAATTCGTGTCAGATGCTCCACAAGATAACCTTCAAAAGCTGTCATTATCTCCACAAACAATCGTAACATATTCTATCAGTTGTACTATTTACAAGCTTTAAGCAATCTTTTGTAGAGGGTTGATAATGATATGCAATATGTACATCGTATGCTACAGTTCACAATTCCAATAATATTCAATATACCAATAGCAAATCAATTCAGAAATTAGAAGTAAATTTTAAATTCTCAACTGTAAATCACATTTGTAAGCTACCGTACCCCTTCGTTTTTCCTCTTATTTTTTTTTTATTTTTTATTACTTCTCTTTATAAAAAAATATCTATACAGGTCCTTGTCTGTGTGGTCATACCCTTTGTATTAAAAAAAAGAAAAGAATGTGTTTGTATTTTTGTAAATGTTGTTCTTTTGTCAGCTCCAGTTTTCTTTATGAAAATTCATGTCTCTCTCTCTCCCTCTAACTTTAATGTCACTCTCTTCATTTATAATTATATCCATCCATGTCTTGTGATTTTGCTCTTGCAGTTTTCCTTTCTAAAAATCTTTCTTCATAGATTTCTTCATAGATTTGATTGAAATGATTGTTGTGAGGTTATAAATGAAGAATGAATGGTTTCAGAGGGTTTATTTTACTTACAGAAATGAATTCTAATTACATTACTTTTCAAGTGATGATGATTTAGTGATTTTAAAGTTATTGTACTGCAATGTAGAAAGTCTTGTACATAAAGCTTTTAAATCTCATTCTGGAAATCAGAAGTGCATGTAAGATTGTCTTTAACTCAACATATAGTTAATAAATCTCCAATCTCTCAGGATGTTTACCTTAAATGTTTTAAGAAAAATCACGAGATAACCCATTGATTCTCACAATTATGGATATTGCCTCTATTCATATCTATTAGCTAATTTTTTGTTACTGTAACTTATAGCTTCATCATGGAGTAATAAATGTTAGCCTAATCTCCTTCTTTTCTCTCTTTTTCTTTTCTTTATGTATGCAGGTATCTAGCGATGCTGAAAAGAAAAATCAATTCCCAAGACTTCTGAACACCTGCCTAAAGAAGCTACTCTCGCCACCCCCAAGAGACGTGCATTCAGACGCACTCCGAGATAGCGATTACCATGACAACTGTGCCCGCAGACACCAACTAAAGCAGATCATCATCGTCGTATCATGAACTTGGAGTATATGTGTAGTCTCTTTGGTAGTTTGGTTTACCGGTAGAAAAAGACCAGTCTTGATACCTTCAGGGAGATATTTCCTGTCTCTTAGAGAAGGAAAATCTCTCAAGGCGAGGCGGAAAATATTGTTGTTACCTGGATGTCCGTTCGTGGACCCTCGGGGCATGTTTGGTTGCCATAGCAAACCCACTTTCGTGGCAGAGGAAGGAAGGATTTGGACCAAACTTGACAAAAATCTGCCTAATTGCAGTCGAGGCCATCCGTTCCCACTCACTGATATAAAGCTTGCTTACATTGCCATTTTGAAGCACCTGGGGTAATGTGACTGCCATGTACAACTTTGATACTTTATTGATGAATCTCAAGTGCGTGCATGCTTAAAGTGCCGTTATCTTCAGTGGTTGAGTGTATCATCCTTCTATAAAGTGGTGGAAAACAATTTTTCAATAAAAGGCCATTGTCTTTTTACTTGTTCCCGCATGTACTTTTGACTCTTTTTGGTAGCAGGCCATTGAAACCTGAAAGTTGCCAGATAGCGATCTAGAGACAACCAAAATCATCTGCTAAATATCGTTGGTTTGGACATGATGGAATAGGCCTGACAATACCAGGATATCAAATATGTCAAATAAAAGCATTCTCTGATCATTAAGAGTCAATGAACTTTGATGAGTTTTGATAAACTCGGCATTAATCTAAGGCAGAAAAAACGAAAGTTTTTTTGACCTAAAATAATTTAACTGCTAATGAATGAATTAAAATGTAGGGTGCCCTTTGCATTGGTTAGAATATTTCAGAGTTTCAAAATCTTCTTAGGTTGATTTGGGTGAAGCAGAACATGATTCAAATCTGATTATCCTAGATAATTTGAATGCTTGAAAGCTTCTTTTAATGCTCAAAATCCCAGTAACATATATAATTTTCAGGTCAGTAGTAATTTTCTCAGCTTGACAGTATTTTGTTTACTATTTACAATCTATTTGATGGAATTCCATTTAGCAATCAACCTGCAAGAGGAGTATCTAGTGGGACACTTAGGGTGAAGTCAGGGCCACCATTCTGATTGATTCAGTCCCTTTGTCTAGCCTGTGCAGAACATAATCGAAGGCCGGGCATATTCCATGTGTGGCAGAATCAACAGAGACAGGAAAAGGTTTGGAACCACTTAGGCTCTAAAAATACCTGACGATGTTTGCGTTAGGAAATTCTACCTGGTGGCAGATACAAGGGCAAACGTTTGCAACGTGGAGAAACATTTTTTTGACATGATCAGGAAATACTTGAGATCAACAGTGAGATCGTTGTCAGCGTGTTCCTGTGATGAAATTAATAAACAGTGAATGCTCAAGGAAGACAAAATTGACAGTGTTTATGTGATCTAAAAGGGACTTCCTGTCCTGTCATTCAACATTGATGTATCATGTGATGCATTTGGAGATAGAAAGAAATGTTTGAATATAATTGATCCAAGATTGAACCATGAGCAAAAGCCTTCCTTTAACATATTTTGTACACAGGCACGTTTAAGGTATATTTCCATTTCACTTGGTAAAGAAGTGATCAATATAAATTAAAAAACTACATGATAAATTCCCACAGTCATGCCATAATTTGCAGATCTTGAAGGCTGTTGTTAAAACTAGATCGCAATGGAGGCACTTTTAAAAAGGCGAGCCACAATGGAGATAACAGAGAATGGTTACCTCGTACCCAATGCACACTTGGATCAATCCAGGCAGCACAGCTCCGTGGCAGAGTTGGACAGCCCTGCTACTGATTATGCAGACGACCATCACTACGAACCTTTGGATCCAGCAAAATCGAGGCGAAAGAAGGGACGCACTTGGCGTATTTTCGGAGAGGCGAAACGTAGGTCACGCTCCCTTGGCCCCTCGGTTGGGCAGTTGATTCGTCGATCTGTTGCGTCTAGTGAGCTGGATTTGGAGAATCATCGCACCTCCAAGTCAAAGACCTCAAGGCACAAGTTGAAGTTGACTGATATTGTGATTGTTGGTTCTGATGGGGGAGGCCAAGAAGAGTCTCAAGTCAGTAGCTACAGGAGTCGAAGGATGTCAAGTTCTTTCCCATCTCCTGAAGGAAATTATTCTGTTAATTCAGAAATGTTTTATGAGAGGAACAGTGGAGGGTTGGCATCTCCTTTGAATAGGATACCAAGTATTGGATCCCTTGCTGCTGCTTCCACTCTGCCTCGAGGTAGGGAAGGTCAGCCTGCTCTTCCACCGAGGCGCTACAGTGAAGGAAGGACACTGGTCTTGCAGCAATCGCTTGACGATTTTGCCTTACCATCACGAACCCTGAGCGAACCGTCGCCAAATTCAGCTGCGATGGATGATGAGCTGCAACTTTTGAGACACAGGGTTGAAGTCCTTGAGAGGAGGTTGGCAGGGGAGTTGGACTCTGAGGACTTCAATATATTGCTCGATGATAGAGGAGAGTCTTCAACAGATGATAGATCTGAGCACTACACAACTCACCATCAGATGTCACCAGACTTTGAACCAAACACATCTTCTAGAAGCTCTGGCACATTTGGCTGCAGAAGGAGTTCAAGATATGCTAACCGGATCAAGCGACATTCGATTCCCAACCGACCAGTCATTGAGACTTCTGCAGCTTCGAATCCCTCTCAGGTTTTTCCTCATGGAAGCTGTAATGAAAGCAAAGATGGTGTTAGAACGGGTGTCCCCCTCCAGAGACTAGAATCCTCCCAAAGTGATGATGTGTTTATGGATGATACTTCTTCAATGCCTCAGCGTTCTAGATCATGTCAAAGCATAGGTAACCCTCCTAGAGTCTGCAATCTCAAAGACAACACCGAGGTGCAGGATCCTTCCTGGGTCAAGCACCTTGGGTCTTACAAGATCGAAAGAACCTCTGGTGCCCTGGTACTGAACAAACTTGAAGATCCCTGTGTTTCTCTTGCTTTGGACCATCCTGCAGATGTTCCATCCATTTCGCCAGACACCATATCCCTCACCACTCCTGGTGAGTCTACAACGGACACTGTTAATGAAGAAGGTGTTCTGCAACCTGGGAGAAATTCAAGGGTACAAGTTGCCATGTGTGAAACGAAACAGGCATTTGTTGGGCAAGACAGAGCTACTGAAATTCAGGTAAAGTAAAAGTCATTTCCATTCATTTATTGAATTTCGACAGGGATTTTGCATTTTTTTAAAACAAAAAGACTTTACTGATGTGCTGATATTCAGCACTTCTGTTTAAAATACACATTGTACAATATGGTCCATTGTAATCTGCCAGTGAATAAATTGCTCTCTACTTTTCTGTACTTGTGGGTATATCTTGTAGTCTAATTAGGATACATCATGCAACCTTGCTAAAGTAAACAAAACATTGACCCATCTTGTACTGTAATTAGAGTAATCATGCAGCCTTGCTAAAATAAACACAAAATTGACCCTCAGAAGTTTGTGTTTGATACTGTAGCTTGCACTGGTTAAGGACATCACATGTATGTATGACCTTCATCTAGTTTTATGTTTATGATGTTTACTAATGACTTGTGGAAGGCTTGTGGACTTCCATACTCTTTCATCGCAAGTTTTTCTTTTTTCCCATGTTTTTTGCATTTATGTTCTTCTGCTCTAGTTCTTTGAGTATTGGTTTATCTTTCATATATAAACCGTTGGTAAGAAAAGATATTTATGAAATGCCAGGTACGTGCAGTTGAGCACATTTCGTCGGTGTTGTGACAGGAAAGTCATCCAGACGATGTAGACATTTCTAATTCCACCTGTATTATTTGTGGTCATGCCATTTTGAACTTCCAGGAAAGGGTTGTATTGTTATGGGGTAGGAGACTGATTGATGTAGATGTAAAATGGACGATACCAGGGTAACTCTTTTTTTGTGTCATACATGTTCAACACGTGGGAGACTGATTGATGTACATGTAGATCTAATTTGGATGAAACCGAGGGTGCTCTTTTGTTGTGTTCATACATGTTTAACACACTGTTCATGATCATATAATAATCTACTTAAACTTCTTTTGGATTAAAGCAGATTCAAGTGATACAATTTGATATGATAATAATTAAAGATAGATAAAGATTTGTACTTTCCCCGTGTGAAAGATCAACAGTTTAAAAAGTTATAATAAATAATGCTGCTACGTGTGTGAATATAGCCTCTTGTCGATGGCCCTCGCTTTGTTGGAGTCCGTAAATTCTGGCGAGCGAAGCGAGTCAGAGAAACCGAGCGCGAGCGAGGACCTCTTGACAAGTCATCTGAATTTTTTATGTTTTACTTTGTTTGGCGAATATTCCGACCCAAGAGAAGTCGGTGAAAGTCATCCAATCAGAGAGAGCTACTATGACGTAATATCTACCTTACGGACTACAACAAAGCGAGGGCCATCGACAAGAGGCAGGTGTGAATAGGGCTTTGAAATTCACTGGAGCCAGCTCAAGCATGTATAGAGTAATGCCACATTGTGCATGCATCTGACATGGGCATTGTTTATTTTTCATAACACGTTTGAGATAAATCATCTTCCACACAAGATAACATGGGATTATTGCGACATAACGTAAAAATGGAGAAATTGCGGGAGATGGAACGAGGGAGCGGGAAACAGAAGGGGAATGGTAGATTGAGACAGATACAGTCGAACAGAAAGAGAGAGAGAGAGAGAGAAATATTTGTGAACTTCATATTTCAAAAAGTAGGTGAGAGGGGTGGAGAGGGACAGGGAGGCAAAGAAAACAGAATGGGGAAAGGTTGGAAACGTGAACAGAGAAATATCAAGAGGAAGAGGAAGAAGAAGAAAGATAAGGAAAAAAAGTGGAGGTAGTCTAGAGGGAACCACTGTGCAAAGCCAGTGATTGAATGGTATGAAGAACAGAACGTAAGAGTAAGAAAGTTCTAAACACCATCATTGAAGCAAGACTGAAACAGGTATGGCTGACTTGGTAAAAATGTTACTCCGCCCATCCAAACCTGACCTTTTAGTTGACCCTGTATCCTGTCAGCTCTTTTCCGCTATAGCCAGATTGGGGTGTTCACGGGCAGAGAGCAACCCTCCCATTAGAGTCAAAAGGGTGTTGACCTGTTAAAGCATGTTCTTTAACACAGAGTTAATGCCCTTCTGGCGCTCATCAGAGAACATTTACTTTTTGTGTTCCTTATTTAATGCAGAGGTGTATTGTCATCTGTGGCCCAGTGGTTTGAAACCTTCACTGGAGATGTGAAGGTCGGAGGTTCTAGCCCCAGCTTGGCACTTTCCTCTCTTTACTCATAGTACATGTATGGGCATGAAATTTAAGTAAATGTTAAGGTGTTTTGGTTGGTGGTTTCAACCCACCCATGACATGAGATGCAAAGGTCACTGGTTCAAGCTTTAGCACAGTACTCTTCATGTCAATGCAAAATTAAAATTCAAGGTTTTTGGGGTTATGGTAAAGTGGTTTAAGAGTAGACTTATTAGATGCAAATAGGTTCAAGCCTCAGCACAGCACTCATCCTCTATATACTCATAATTCCCGCTAAGGATTATTGCGGTTGAGTGGTTTGAGACTATGACTGAAGATGTGAAAGTTGTTGGTTCAGGCCCTGGCACAGCTCTTGGCCTGCCACTCCCAACCAAGGTGTTTAGAATGGGCAGGCTAATATATGTACATTACCTTGTAGGAAGAGAAATCCTTGGAATTATTGTGAAGAAATGCTTCTTTTTTATCATTCACTAGGGACCTCACACTGAGTGCAATCACCCTTTAAGAATGCAATCCAAGATCTATAAATGTATGAATAGCTGTAACGTCATAAATATCTTTGATTATCCATTCAGAAAATTGGAATATATATAGGTGTACTTGTGAATATTTTGAGTGGAAATGAGAATAACCATGATGGAATGTAAACTTCCTGAGGCCACACCTCCTTTCGAGACATATTTTGAAGATCTGAATAACTGGGAGGGTTTCTGTGGTATGTAGTGACGTAGCCATTACCCTAGATGTAAATCGACAAAAGGCATGTCATAAAGTTACTGAGGAATTCTCAAGAACTCGATTACATAGATCTCATTGTTAGTCTTGGGATGAAATTAAGAAATCTGAGCTATTTTCATATTTTTGCCACATTTGCCAAGATATAACTACTTTTAGCACCCCATAAAAATATGATACAACCTGTTGAGCTGTTTATTGAATTTCTCAAATCAGAAAAGAAAAGTGTTAATTGGCTCTAACTGATGAATTTTGAATTGTGAAGATGATTGAATTTGCCTTCCTTTAACACAAAGTGAATACCTGCATCGATAGACCACCGAGAATCTGAGGGGGTGGTGGACCGAATTTCCGAACAAGAAATCTTTCCAAAGATTCTATCAGCAAATAAAAAGGCATCAATTTTGCTCTTCAACATTGTTTAAAATACATCAAAATTTGACAGAAAATATTGATGGGGGGAAGGGGGGAGGGGAGGGTGTCCCCCTCCAGAGACTAGAATCCTCCCAAAGTGATGATGTGTTTATGGATGATACTTCTTCAATGCCTCAGCGTTCTAGATCATGTCAAAGCATAGGTAACCCTCCTAGAGTCTGCAATCTCAAAGACAACACCGAGGTGCAGGATCCTTCCGGGGTCAAGCACCTTGGGTCTTACAAGATCGAAAGAACCTCTGGTGCCCTGGTACTGAACAAACTTGAAGATCCCGGTGTTTCNGGAGGGGAGGGAGGGGGGGGGGGTAGACCCCCAGCCCCCAACTCTCCCCACCCATTATGCAGATGAAGTACTATCATGCCTGCACCATATTCATGTGCCGGGCCATACGATACAAAAGATGTCTTGCAATCTCATGGATGTTCCTTTCCTACACCTCCATCCCTCCCACCCCTCTCAATCACGCCCGCACACAACGCCCTCTGAACAATTGATACACCCACAAGTCTGAGCGAGTGAAGCGCAGACCCCTGACATGCCTGTACTCTCTGTTTTCAGCTCAGTCAGTTAGGAGCTTTTCCTCGTAGTAGCAGCAAGGTCCTGCTTGCTTTCCAGGGGAAGGCTGATGTTTAACCCAGTGCCTGTCGAGGGTGCGTGGTTCCTGTATTTAGCCATGGGGAGTGAAACAATTTAGGACTCAATCAGTTAGCTTTGCCTGTGCACAACAGTTTCGTCATCAATCAGACAGGAAACATTTTTCTTTCACCACGAAATATCCAGTGTCTTGCTTTAATACAAATCTTTGGAGTTGAGGTTTTGCCGAGCTTGGGGCATGTTTTTCTAAATGCTTTTGAACTTCATGGATTCTTATGGGTTCTTGTGATTGTGTTTCATTGTGATAGTTACATTTGCTGAATCAGGAGATACAGAAGTGGACTTTTTTTTGTGAACTTAAAGTTTTTGACTCTTTATTGATGCTTTATTAATGAACAATTTCAGTGCTGTCATTGAGAGCTTAGAAAGGAATATTAATCTAGTCCAGCAAGAAATTTAGCCTGTCCCAGTGATTATCAATCAAGCCTCAGAGGTAAGTTTGAATTATTCTATAAAAGAAACGTAGTCTATGCTTGATTAGCACATAAAAAATCACTGACCTGAATATCTACTTGTACATGTACTGTACATATCGACTGTTTGAAACTGGATGGTGTTTATGAAGAGTTAATGCCTTTTTGGCTCATAACAGACCCTATTATTGCTCAGCAATACAACTTTATGGAAACATGGAACATTTTTAGTTTCACTTTCAGGATTTTCACTCTCGGTCTCAACTCTTGTTTATTTCCATTTGTTTATTGCTTCCATTATTCATCAAAGAAATCGCCTTGTTACCGTTAAAACAAAAATCAGCAAAAATTTGAGTAATTTTGTGAATTTTATGATTGATCAAAATTCATGTAAGTGTCAAGCTGCAAAATGAATAAATGCTCTAAACAATTTTAAATTTTCTTTTTGTTTTAAAAAATGGACTCTGTTAGAATTATAATAACAGAAAACACATTTGCAACCTTTTTTTTGTTGAAAATTCAACTTGAGGGCAATTTCAATACCTTATTGTACATCCCAGAGATATGCTTGAATTATGTGATACGGCACTGTCAGTTTGCGCAGGTACGACGCAGGGCTATTGGAATTGGCCGTTTAATTAAGTATAGTTCCAAAAGGCCATTTTCGTAATGTAATCAAATTTAATGCACAAATCTTAAAGTTCAGTGCCTTGTTGCACATTATTTCATTCACCTGTTGCGAATAAGTGTATTTCAGAAGCCAGAATGCAAATGACATGTATTCCATGTTGTTAGGTAGGAAAACCATAATGTTTGTTCTACCTAGCAACCATTTGGGTATCCATGCAATTCACATTATGGCAATTGAAATACAATTATTTTGAACAGGTGAATGAAATAATTTGTAAGATGGCACTTAACAAAGATTTATTCATACAAATTTATTACATTATGACAAATGTTCTATTGTCGGAGGTTAATTTTTTAAAAGTATTTGCAATCCTGCCATAAATATCTCTGCTTTTTATAGATCAAATAATGTGATTTGATTTCAGGTCTTGTGTACTCTGAATACAAGCTTTGGATCATTTTTCGTTGAGAGAGGGGAGTGAAGAAAAAAAGAAATCTTCTTATAAGTTCTAGATAGGAGCTGGGCTAGGGAATATGAATATACGGAGTCAACTTCCAAGCAATAATATCGTCTGTTTGTTGCCAGAAGGGTGTTAGCTCGGTGTAAAACGATATGAGGTAACGCCCTTCTGGCTCGAAAGTGGCGACATGTTTTCGTCCTATTTGCCCTTGCCTCCTCAATTGTTCATTAACCTCAATTTATATTGGAGAAACGAGCGGTCAGACGAGAAAGCCAGATTGGAAGTCGCTCGCCCTCAGAGTCGAGAGTAGTGGAAGGAACTGCCTGACACAATATTGATAGTGATATCATGATCTTGGCAAGAGGCTACTTTTAGGTAAATAGTATAAAATGGGAAAATTGATAGACAGTTATACACATCTAATAGTCTATGGATATGCCAAGGAACTGTGTATTGCATGGTTCTCAGTTCAAGTCCTTTAGCACGACATCTGATCTACATTTGCCACTCTCCGCCCAGGAGTAACATGGGCTCCAGTGGGAAGGAATTTCTTGATTGCTGTATGCACTGAAATCAGTAGTATCTAGCGGAGCTAGTCGGGGTGATATTGAAGCACCTTTAGCACCTTGCATGGTGGATATTGTGTGCCCCAAAAGAAAATCCTATAGCATTATTATTATGTACATTTACATCTACGCAAAATAGATGCCGGAACAATTATGAAACCTGTTTATATTCGTCTCTTAGAGACTTCGGTGGTAAGTGCTTTATAAGTAACGTTATTATCATTGTTATTATCATTATTATTATTATTATCTCAAGGTCACACTTGATCAAAGTAACCATATGCGGCCAGTGGCCCTTCAATTCTCAACAGGTCCTACAACACTTCACATCACTATTTCTTTAAAATAAAAAAGTAGATGTAATACTGCAGTTGCCTTTGCTGATAGTGTACCACTCAATGTGATCAAACTCCCTTTTTCTACAAGTTTCCAAGGATCTTGTGTTTGAAACTCTTTGTTTTTTTTTTCAAGTTGATTGCTGTACACTCAAGTCAAGTAGCAATTAATATACCATTTTCATTTAATGTATTCAGATTCAATGCATTGTTAGGTACGCCAAACATTATGGGTTGCCCCACCTGACAATATGTAATGTATTCTATTTGCATTCTGACGATTGAAATACAATTATTTTGTAATAGGTGGATGAATTATCATTTGTAACGAGGCACTAAATTTGTTCATTAGATTTGATTACATTACGAAAATGATCTGTTGGAACTTAATTGATCTACACTGTATTAAATTTTGCAAAGTCCATTGTATTCAACATTTCCAGAAAAATCATTGCGATGACAAAATGAGACAGGAGCCTTGAAATGAGGCCATCTTTGAAAGTGATTTCCAATCTGTCCTCATATCCACTCTGTTGTTTGCATGCCCCCTCTATTGTTTGATGAAGAAAACAGCTATTTAATTAGAATCTCATGAACTTGGCTTGACCTGTCGAAGTGTCAATTTGATTTCACAGCAATATTAGGTTTGTTTTTCTCTCGTCAAGGTTTTCACTTACATGTAGATAGTCAGGTCAAGATGTGCAAATCTTGATAAAACCTCACAGCGATGGGGGATTGAGGTTAAAGGAGGGAGGGGGAACAGCCAGCTTATACCCCCTTCCCCATTTAAAATCTAGATGACATATATTAAAGTTCACTTGAAAAATTGCCCCCTTAATATATTTTTGGGGGGGTATTTTAATAGTAAGTTCTAAACAGAAAGTGGCCTAGCTTTTTACCCCCTTTCTTTACAGAATTTTGGATCTGCCATTATTATAGTGGCAAATATTTGCAAGGCAAGGTTGAACTTCTAACTTATCTTTGTGCATAGTTTTATAAAGATTCTTTGAGTTTTTGTCTATGTCTTCTTTAGCTTTTGGTACACCATCCTTTCTTCCAATTTCTTTTTCATTTTGAAGGCTCTCGATCGTCCAGACAAAGCCCTTGAAGGGAATTTTGAAGGTGTTTTTCAGCTCATGTTTTAAATATGAAGCAAATTCAAGATAGACTCATGACATGCATTCTGTAGACTCAATCATTATGCTAAGCCTACATTTATTCTTTTTGTATTGCCCATTAGTCCATTACAAAATCAAAATGTGTAGCTCTTCCTTCTAATGGAGGCAAGGTATACTTTGAAATGTAGGTTAATGAAGAGGCCTACAGTGTATGCATGCATTTGGTAGCAATCTTCTCCACCCATTTATGACAGATGAATTGGTCATTAGTCGTGACATGAAACCTGCCGATAATGAGCGTGATGTTGAGTCACCCGGCCCTCCTCTACCAAGATGCGCTGCCACGAGATGCAAGCGTTATGGCTTTCCCAGATTATACTGTCTCTGTAGGCGCGTCCTCATCATCTCGAGATTGCCAAATGGTCCGCTATTTCTGATTTGGGGAATAATCCTGAAGTAACAAATCGCGCCTTCACTATCTCGAGATTCGACCTCGCAACTTGAAACTCGACCTTGAGAAATTAGCTCGAGATATTTTGTGAATATTCGGTCTGGTGAAGACGCACAGGACAAATAGCTGGATATTTTGCCAAATAGTGGGATATTTTGCAAACTATCGCAAGATATCTTGTGATGACAATCCCGACCAAATATCCTTCTAATTGCTACTTCGGTCTGATGAAGACGCAAATTAGCTTGATATTCGGCAATCTCGAGATAGTGAAGAAAGGCCTAGAGATGATGATGATGAAGATGGGGATGGTGATATTCTGGTAGAGTGGTTTATTCACTTGTCATTCAATCATAAGGCTGAGGGGTTAATAATAATAATAATACCAATAATAATAATAACATTAATAATTCATTGTTCTTGTATAGTGCATTTCATGTCTGTTGACATTTCATTGCACTTTACAATATAGATATATAAATATATGAAATATAACAAGATCATAAAAGGAAGATGAGTGAACAGACAGATACAGAAAAGAAGTGCCCCTGTGGATTATATTAAATTGATTTGATTTTGATTTGATTCGATTTGAATTCATACTGTAGAAATTCCTAGAAATGATATCATATGTACGATATATCTGCTGCCAGCCTTCCATCCTTCAGCAGCCCCCCTTTTTTCCCAGAATATTTGAAAAGTTCTTGCTTTTTAAGTTCTTGCTTTTTAAGTTCTTGCTTTTTAGAGAGATGTCGTTTGTGAAAGCCTACACCCCCAGGAAAATCCTTGGTATAAAAATAGTAAATCTTTGTCTACACGTAGCTAATGATAATTATCTACGAAATAAGAGATGTTTGATATTTTGTCTCTCTGAAGCCAGAATGGCATCAACTCTGTAAATAGATATGAGTGTACTGCCCGCCCCATAGGTCTCCAAATAGACGATTTTATTAAAAATAAGCCGTCCGTCTTCATGCCAAAAGCAAATATAGGACGTTCTGTATCTAAAATTATTATTTGTGAAAGCCTACACCGAACAGGAAAAGCCGTGGTATAAAATAACTCTTTGTGTAGCCAATGAAACTCATCCCTGGCTCACAAACATCAGAAATTGGACTCCTCCACTTCCTGCTCTCAAAGAATGTTACCATGGTAACGTGAGATGGGAGGAGGCCTGTCTGACCTCCGACCGAATAACGGCTCTGGACCCAGGAACCGGTAGCGGGTCGGGTCGTACGAGGGCTTTCTTCCGCTTCCGAGAAGGAAATTTTATTGTCGAGATTCAAGTACGAGGATATGGTTTTCAATTGAGGATAGCCTTTGAGTTCTCTCTAGAACAAAAAAAGTCACGATCACACAAATTTACATTGAAAGTGAAAAATTGCTGTCCTATTGTCAAATTTGGACAGCAAGTACATACACTGTACACATATGATTAGACTGTGATTGATCAAGAATCAACAATTACTGAGCTACCTGTAAATCGTTTGTCACACACTTTGATGAGTTGGTGATTTGTAAATTGATTTTAAACATTTGATCAAGTTTTGAAGATTTTAGTCTTGTACTTGTATGTGTTAGACTGTCCAAAGATACCCCCTACTTCCTAAAACAATTTCTACCCGATCTCATACGTTTAAGCATGTGGGAGGGGCTTCAGTTAAAGGAAGATGAAGTGGGTCTTAAATCAACTTAACAGATACAATTTCTGAAATCCTAACATAATAACTGTCATATGCGCCTGTATAAAGCATGATCGAGCAGCTCATGTTTTGATGGAAGTAGGCTTCAGCAACTATTTTGTATTTGAAATGTATTCTAGATTAAGATTTGTAGAAATTGTAGATTAGATTATTTCATTTTTGATGGGACACAAATATTGCAATCATCAAAGTACTTTAAAATGTCTGTTCTACAATCTATTGCGGCTATAGCTCCAGCATTTAAACCCACTGATCTATAGCCTTGTAATGAGGATTCTAAGCAGTTTACCTGAAATCAATCAATAGTATTGATTTACAGAAACGTCACGTTTGGGCGACCGGAAAATACAAAAACACGTGTATGGGATTGGGAGTGTATTTATGAGTCTATCATGCGTGCTTGTGAAGTTCAACTTGCGACAATATGCAATGTACATGTAGAACATTCTAGGGGACCCATTGGGAGGATTGAATGTATATTGAATTCAAATTTATTCATGTATTCATTCAATTTCATGGTCGTTTCCCTGGCTATACATTTGATATGTGATTTTGGTACAGCCATACATCTTTTTATTAGCATTAAATAATAAATAAATCAGATACATGTACGTAATCTCAACCTAAAATGTAAAATGGTACAAATCCTCATGCTTTCTAATGCCTTTATACAATGGCTTGGAATGATGTAGCTTTCTGCTACTGTTCATTGCCCCTGGTTACCATGATTAGTTGCCGTTTAGTCTACAACCACTTTTCCTTCTTCCCAGTTGGTTTATTCTCATGTAATGTACATTTCGTCTATTATCCATATGGCCTATTAATAACTTAATCAAAAATGATAATGGATTGTGGACGAAATGGGCATTCAACAAACTGGGAATTAGACTAACTGGTTAATAGACTAACTGGTTAATCGACTAAACGGAAATTAGACCAAATGGCTATTAAACTCAATGGTCAGTAAGCATGAAATCATTATTACACCATGTGGATAGTAGACAAACTTGTTGTAGACCAAACGGCAATTCACTGATTTCATAAGATAACCACAAGCAACGTAATAATGTTGTTAACCCTTTTAATTACTTGTCTTTATCAGACATGATTGCTTATTGATTTTGCTTGAGACTTTTCCATCTCGTTATATTGACCGATAAACTAGAACTCGTTGCTCCAATGTTATCGGACCTTGGGGGATTTTTGGATGATAACTATGTAGATCTTCCTGTGTACATACTACAGGGTCTCCTCGCATCGGAAATGAAAATCAATATTCCTCAACACATTGCCACGGTTCATTTGTTTAGTCTGTTGTCTACGTGGACATCGGGTCATCAGCACACATTTTTACAGACATGGCCGATACTGATAACAATATTGATAATAATAATAATAATAATTTTGTCATATTTGCGCAGGGTAGACTTCTCAGTATCAAAAGAGTACCGATCGAAGCTGTGACGTCATAAAAATCTATTTTTAGAATTTCTCAATTTTTTCTTTATTTTCCGTGACCGAAAGAGCATCAA
Source organism: Hemicentrotus pulcherrimus (assembly GCA_003118195.1). Classification (NCBI taxonomy): domain Eukaryota; kingdom Metazoa; phylum Echinodermata; class Echinoidea; order Camarodonta; family Strongylocentrotidae; genus Hemicentrotus; species Hemicentrotus pulcherrimus. The sequence continues at coordinate 177,496 of BEXV01000556.1, read as the reverse complement.
AAATAATGTCCAAATGTCGAAAACCAATTCAATATATTAAGTATTGGCTGAGATATGATCATCTGAATGAATGTATTTCCTATAGGAACTCAGTGTTATATGCTCTGGCTCCTAATGGTTAGGAGCCAGAGCATAATAACACTGAGTTCCCACAGGCAATCTCAGCCATTCCTGCATGTCGCACAAATACATATTATCACCCCCGGCATTGCCATGTACATGTATGACACACACTCATTTTATACACCTGGGTGGAGAGAGACTAATGTGGGCAAAATAACTTACAAGTCGAGGCGGTTGTACCATTCAAGATTCAAATTTTATTGTCCACGTAAAAACCCCCAGAAATTTGGCCTCCAGCGGCAAAAGATACAGTAAAAATAAATAACAAAGAATACATGAATGTGCACAAAACATGTGTATGTACTGAGGAAGGATCAGTTATTTGTTTTGTATTTATTTTATTTATTTTATTTTTCTTCATGGTCTTTTTCCAAAGTTGCAAACTAGTTACAACATAATCATGATGATAAACAAATTTGCTATAAAGCATTGCTCATTTTACTACTTCCCTCCGCCTTGCATACCATTACACTCTTCTTCATATAATTATCATCTGTTTGCAGCCAGAAGGGCGATAACCCTTATCATTTTACACAGATCAAGTTACAGGTAAAGACCAGTATTGGAAACGCCCCAGTTTAAAAAAAAATGAAATGGAAGCTCTCATTACCAATCATGTGAAAGAATATGTTTTGACTAATACATGATGATAACAAATTTGCCGGGGAAACCACCTACTAATTCATATATTTGGAAAATTGGTTCCTCTCATGGTCTGTGAGAGATACAGGGTAGTCCCATATACATCTTTCTGTGTATAGTGCTTGTAACTTTACGAAGAATGGGCNTGGTCTTTACCTTTAATGTTCTTCCAAAGAGATACATGTATCTCCTATCACATGCAGCCTTGCTACATTTAATCCATCTAATAGCAAAGATGAATTCCTGGAGATATGACTATGTCTATTGATTTCATGGTAATGGATACATACTGGAATGATCTAGGATTAGGCCAAACATGTTCATTCTTAGTTTCTCGTCCCATCCTCCTTCCTCCCTTTATTTCCCTGTCCCATCTCAATGTGTTTGTTATGTGATATTTTTGCTCTGGATTTAAATGAATAATGAATAAAATCTAAGGATATCTAGATAGTGAAATGACAAAAAAAAAAATGAATATTAATCCAAATCCATGTCGTTTTGAGCCTCTGAAGTATGTACTAACATAATTTAATTAGAAAAATTTGTGTTAAAAATCGTGTCTAAAATAGCATTTTGATGTACAGAAAAAAGTGTCAAGTGAAATGGAATCCCTTATCCTCATTTTCTAAGAATGCGGGCAAGAAACAAGGAATCCGTTTCATGTGGCCATTTTGCTAAAGGATACATACTTGAATAAGCAAGGATTACTGTATGCATGAGATACAGTTTGAAGACCACACCCATTTTCAATCAGGCAACTGAGAGAGTGAGAGAGAGAGAGAGAGAAGGAAAAAAAAATGGTGTAAAACGATGAGAGAAAGTCTGTGGTAGTTTTGTCGATCAGACCATTTTGATTGTTGGAAATGTAAACAAAAGTACTGTTTTATTGCAGGAGCATTTCCGGAATGAATGTTTGCAGGCACTAATCCGTGTCAGTCGCTGTGCGTATAAACAGTGCCTGCACTGTGAGACTAGGCTGACGACATACTGCATAGTATACTACATACACAGCCAGAGACTAGGCTCTTCCCAAGATAATATGGGAATTGTTTAAAAGTGTAAAATTAGAGTCAGTGCTTGCAGACTAATAATACATGTCTTCAGTTCAGAGCAAATGACACATTTTACATAGAAAACAAAAGCTTTTATACTTTAAAGAAATGAAATGGACCATTGTGTTTATATTTACATGCCTCAGGTAATTTCAATAGAGATAAGTATTACTCATAAAAAAACTTGAAGTCAAAAGGCGTGTGATACCCGTATTGTTTGCTAAAGGCTTCGCAACAATTGATACTACTGTAAGTTGCGAGGTAGATTCAACCTTATCCGTGCGTGACTCACTACATAGTGGAGTGTGTGTGTGTGTGTGAAAGGTGTTTCCCTGACAGAATGGAGACTGTCATGAAGGGCTTGTAATGAAATTGTCTTCGGGTTACACCCAGAAATGATACTTTATAGGTTGTTGGGGATGGGGGATGGATGGAGAGAAAGAGAGAGAGGGGATGGGGAGAGAGAGAGGGAGAGAGAAGAAGAGAGAGGGAGAGAGAGAGGGAGGGCAAAGGGATGGGGAGGGAGAAGAGAGAGAGAGAGAGAGAGAGAGAGAGAGAGATGTGATGGTAAACATTGGGAAAGAAGGAAAATACTAGAGAAGTACAGAGAAATAAATGGAAATTTAAAGGCAATAGATATACAGTAGAAGGGAGAGAGAATGAGAGATACTACAAAAGAGAGATGAGAGGGGAGGAGAGGGAGGCACAGGGTGGGGGGGGGGGGGATAGAGAAACAGATAGAGAAGATATGAAGGCATAGAACATAAATGAAAAAAAGAAAGATAGAGTGGTACGCAGAGTGGGAAAGAAGGCAAAGAGAAGTACAGAAAAACAAATGAAGAATAAAGGGTAATAGATGTAGAGGGGAGAGAGAGAGGAGAGAGAGATCTACAAAAGTGAGATGAGAGATAGAAAGGGGGAGGAGAGAAAGGGAGAGAGAGAGAGAGACGGGGAGAGAAATGGTTCGAGAGCATAATCAACAAAGCCAAGTACGTACTCGTGTCTAGTCTAGCGAGCCATGACTTCCGCCGTATAGCAAGGCGTATTGTTTACTGACTGGCGCAGATGATGAATCAAGGCAGCATTTATTTGAAATTAATCAGGGGTGGGTCCCAAAACCAGTGATGATGCATCCATCCATTCCTGGCCAATTTTCTTTCTTTCAAAAGCAAAAAAAAAAAAAGTAATAGAAGAATGATATCATTTCTCACCTGACTACAGTTGGGGCAACACCTGTTTTGCTCTTCGTCTTTCAACAGTTGCTTTTTGGTATATTGTTTTATCAGAAATTTAATGTTTTTGTCTACTTCTCAGAATTATGATTGGTTTCTTTGATTCTGTCAGAGAGGTGAATATTCCATACGTATCTGCTGCATGGATGCTACTAAACGTTGCTCGATGATGCTTTCCAATGGCGGAATATATTGTCAGTTTATGGTGCTGTAGACTGTTTTATATCTAATGTGCTTGTGCATTATCTGGCTGTTTGGATGCAGTTTGCCAATGGAAGCATACGTCATTTTTTGTTGTGTTCAAGGTATTGTGTTGCCATTTTGAAGATTTTAAAAGATATTTCACAGACTTTGGAAGTTGGATTTAATATCTCATCGTCATCTTGGAACCACTTCTAGATTCTCAATTCCTACCTCCAATGAATTTTGGGGTAAACCGGGAAATTGGTATACGGTATGCTATGCCTTGAAATATGTTGCCAATTTGAAAAGCACCACTGATCTCTTGAACGGAACATCTTCTCATACAGGATTACCTGGGTATCAGTGGATTTAAAAGGATTATTGACAGGATTTTGAATCCACATTCTCTTCAAAGCTCTCACAGATTTCTATCAAATCACATGCGAGATGTCATGTTGCCAATTTAAGAAGCAAAACTGATCCAGAGAGATTTTTATCTCTCACCACTTTGGATTAAACTGGAATAACATCAAAATCCTGCTTTTTTTATAATAATCTCATGCACCCAAATACTGCCACACTGGTTTCTCAATTAGCAGAAAAAAATTGGTTTTAAGTTAGTTTAAAGGAGGACAGAATTTGATTTGACGCACATGCTCTTACTAGCAGATTTTTCATTTGAAACATCTGAGCTCGTACATATACAAATTAAGCTTTGTTCAATTTGTTGATAATAAATCGTCATTGGGGAGAATTTTATGATACAAAAAAAGCATTTTCTAGAACTTGGATACAATTGCATAGTGGAAAAACGATCCATTGTAACTATTACTATAAGTTGCAAGCGCTTGCTAAATTTTGCAGGCATCAGACATCAGTCACAATGATGGTCTTGACATTAGGCTACTTTTGCATTAATGTCTCATGGAGTTAAATTGGTCAAAGTTAATTTAGACTTTGCTCAAGATAGTCATCGTGAATTTTGGAAATTGTCTTATAAGAGACTGCACTTAGAGACTAGAAACGTTCAAGCTAGAGACTGTTTGTACTATCATAATCCAATCCATATTTGGAATTGAATAGTCTATGTGTACCTTACAAGGACATCATAGAAGTCATGTTCATTAAATTTTCCTTCTTAACCCATTGCTTACGGGAACCTGGTGGTCCCTGTGTTAAGCCTATGGGAATAAGATAATTCAGTACTCAACGGGTTAAATACAAAACAAAACAAACCAATTACTCAAACATATTTCAACCTGTTGAAAATTGTTCATATCGGGATGAAATGCATTTTCTATGGTCTCTTGTATAGGTAGTTGGCAGCATTTGCAAGGAGTTAATAGTGACCTTATTTGGGCCTTAATTTGAGCTAGACGCTCCTTTAAATGCTATTTCAGCAAGAATATTGGACCTACTACAGTGTATATACTAACAAAAATTGAAATTTATTTGACCCCAGTTTTCTTGACTGCCTCTAAACCCACACCGATCCCAGCATGATCTTTGTAGTTCAAGCAAAGTCAGAATCTCGGCACTCCTGATCCGGCATTTCCAGACTTGTAATCTCGGAGAAGCCTCTATTCTTGGGTTAGGGCATGGTTGAGGCAAATCGTCAGAAACGTGATAATGTGGTGATGACGATCTTGGAAGATGGAATTAAACCGCTGGCAGTTCCTAAACCTACTTTCAAACCCCTAAGAAGTTTCTATTTTTGTTTTATTT